>JAQZBX010076583.1:0-14407 GCA_029593785.1 Cabassous unicinctus | reverse complement strand
AAGCTCTTCCAAAAAATTGAACAGAAAAGAATCCTAACAAACTCATTCTATGAAGCCAACATCACCTTGATATCAAAACCAGATAAAGATACTATTAAAATGAAAATTACAGACCAATATCCCTAATGAATACAGATGCAAAAATCTTCAAGGAAATACTTGCAAAGAGAATTCAAAAGCACATTAAAAGAATTATACACCCTGATCAAGTAGGTGTTATCCCACGTTTGAAAGAGTGATTCAACATAATAAAATTGATTGGTGTAACAAACCACATTGATAAATTGAAGGAAAAAAATGACATGATTCTGTCAATTGATGTATAAAAGACATTTGACAAAATACAGCACTCTTTATTCATCAAAACAAACCAAAAGATAGCAATAGAAGGAAGCTTTCTCAATATAGTAAAGTGCATATATGGGAAACCTACAGCTAGCATGCACTCTGTGGTAAAAGACTGAAAGCTTTCCCACTGAGATCAGGAACAAGAAAAGGATGTCCAGTGTCACCATTGTTATTTCATATTGTGCTAGAGATCATTGCTAGAGTAATTAGGGTAGAAAAAGAAATAAAGGCACTGAAATAGGAAAGGATGAAGTAAAACGTTCAATATTCACAGATAATATGATCTTATATCTGGAATCTCCTGAAAAATCTGCAACAAAGCTACTAGAAATAATAGACGAGTTCAGCAAAGTGGCAGGATACAAACTTAATATGCAAAATTCAGTAGCATTTCTATACACTGCCAATGTGAAATCTGAGGAGGAAATCAGAAAAAAAATCCATTTGTAATAGCAACTAACATAATCAAATATTTAGGAAAAAACTTAACTGTTAAAGTCTCCGTATTGCAAGGCTCACAATTTAGGATTAACAGAATGAGACATAAAGAAAAGCAGACTATGTCTGAGAATGCAACCAACTATCTTCTAAAAAGAACAAAGGAAACAAACGTGGGGATGGAGCAGAATGAGATAAAGACCTCCACTTCCTCATGACCAGGGTTTTTCAGCCCCTCTTGCATTCCAGGAATACCCTATCTCCTAGCCCACTACCTCCTAGCCATACAATGGAAGAAATTTGTTTTACAGCGCTTTAAGTGACCCAAGATGTACTCGGTCCCTAACCCCCTTCCCATGAATTAACATTTCCCCACCTATTGATGTACTGTAGAAATTCACATCTATATCTTCCAGTGGTGGGCTAAAGTCTCTCTTCTGACCCTCAATATGCTGGGCAGGGCTGGTCTATTAATCACATCCTCTTCATTGGGGTAGCTTCTCAGTAAATTTCCTACCTGCAATCATCAGTCTCTGCATTCCAGTGAGCGTGACTTTTCTCCAATATTTGGTACCAAACACCCTGGATTGGTGTCATTTTGAGACTGATTGATTGATGAGGAATCTCCACCCTGCCACTGCCCATCCAACACCGGACACTGAATCATAGCTGGGTGAGTCAAGGATTTCTCTGCTGGAGGATCCTGTGCTCTCGCTCTCTCTCTCTCTCTCTCTCTCTCTCTCTCTTTTTCTGTTGTCCAGGACAACCTCTTGAAAATCCTAGAGCTTGGTCAGAGATACTCACCATCTCTGAGTGCCATGGTGGGTGGGAGGCCTGCATCCTTGTAGGAAGAGACCCTTTGGCTCTGGAGATGTCCCATCCAAAGTGTGGTCTACCATTTCCTTGGAGATTTTTGACTGATTTGGGGATAACTGCCTCATTCAGAATCTCCCCCTGCTTTAATAATCCTTAGTCTCACCCACACTGCCAAAAATGGGGAATTCAATTTTTGTCCCCACAAAAAATCATACCTCTGGGTTGTCTCCTTCATAACCTTATAATTCTGAACCTGGAAGGAGACATCAAACCTAAAGAGATCATTTTCTATTCAATCTCTGTGTGGCTGCAATACAAATTGAGCAATGAAATTCAATGGCCAGAGAACAATACTTTCAATTTCCAAATTCTCTGAGATTTAGAGAATTTCATCCAGCACAAAATTCAAGTGGTCAGAAATTCCTTATGTTCCGGCCTTCTTTTTCTTTCATAATCATCCTTCCCTCTGTCAATCTTGTTCTTACCAAAGTCAGCTTTTACACCAAAAATCTCCTCCAAAGCTTTCTTCCTCCTCTTCTTCCTCCTCCCAGTCATCGCCACTGCCTTTCACCCCAACTTTCCCCCCTCCTTATACATGTGTCAAGGCCCATGCTAACCTCCACTCCCTGCCCCTTCCCCCTTCTGCAGACAGAAAACCCTTCTTTGGACTCCAATCCCTCAGATCATGCCCCTCCTCCACTGCCTTATGCCTCATCAGTGCTCCCTGATTTACTCCATCCTCCTGTCTCTCAACCCATTCCCTTCTCCACACCCACCAACCACTCTGGATCCCAACTCCCCACTCTCCAGCCTCCTTCCCCAGCTCCTGTCTTCCCTCTCCAGGAAGTGGCCAAGGCAGAAAACATGATGCACATTCATGTTCCCTACTCCCTCTCTGATCTTTCCCAAATCAAGCACCATCTCAGGTCCTTATCCCTCTGATACTTCTGAACTTCATGTTTCTGTTGGTGTATCTTAACTTTTTTGTGTATGTCTATTTGTTCAGTTCCAGTGTATATTTTAATACCTCCAAATGGTAATATTAAATTAATAATTGAAAATTCTTAAAAGAGCTCTATTCAAGAGGCCAAAAATTAAATAAGTGCTTACATTAATAAATAAGTGTGAATGATAATAAGATAAATTTGCATTTTGTATATTAAATCTTTAAAATGATGAAAATTGTAAGTCTTGACTAATTGAAATACTACAAATCACTTCAAAATAAGTAATTCATGTCTAAATTGAAATGAACAGTTTATTTTCTTCACAGAATGAAATGAAGGATGTGAGACTTAAATGGATATTGAAAGAAGTAAAATGTTTGTGGAAGTGCTGACTAAAATTTGAGAAGTTTGTTCAAGTATGTATATTTTGTCCTAAGATAAAATGGCTGGTTTTCATAAAATCAGAATGGAAGTACATAGGACAAAACTGGAATGCATATGGCAAGTTGGAAAAGGTATTGTGGTAGCATTAAATGAGGGAATGTGTTCTTTGAAGGTGGAATTTGTCTTGTTTTGTATAGTATAGGGTAACTATACTCTATGTGGTTATGAAGAGTTATAAGAATTTTGTAAAAGCATTACTTAAACTGAAATATTCATATGGCTCATTACAGGAAGTCATTATTGAACAGAAATGGAATTGATGCATAATAGAAAATCCAATCAGAGGCCACCTCAATCTGCATATTAAAGTGGTGATAGAGAAGATAATTTTGAGTCCTTTGGGAATCTTAGGTTTTCATAAAATAATGGGGAAAGAAGTTTTTCTTGCACTGCTAAGATAAAATACCTGTTAATTAATGTAGTCATGGTAGTTGTAGGTTGTAAGAAATTTGCTTTGAGACAGTTCCAAAAATCGTTTTAACAACTTATGTATGTAGGGTATATAGAATGTGTTTTTATGGATAAGGAAAAAGACAGTAAATTTTTCCTAAGAAAAAAATGACAGGTTATTAAGCAAAGTTAAAATATAAAACAAAACCTGAATGAATATAGAAAGTGAAGAAAGTTCATGAAAAAGAAATTTTTATAGTTAAAGTTGAGTAAAATTTATTGGGTCTTCTATAAAGTTTTAAAAGCTGTAATAATATATAGTATACTGATACAAAGTTAAAATTTTGTTCTTTCTCTGTTAAAATAACAAAATTCCCCAAATCAGTTGTCTGTTTTAGAAAAAGTTTGTGAAAAGTTTTTCTCCTGACTAATCAGTATACAAAAGAAAAAATCTCTTTTATCAAAATAGCTTCTTATACTTTAACCTTATCATTTGCTTGGCTGTTAAGAAAAATAAATCTTATCATTTTTAAAAGAACATAATGTTCAATCCTGTCTTCTCAGAGTCAAATCCTTAACAAATATCTTTCACCTTGGGGAAAAGTGAAATAATAGAATAGTCAAGCACATTTGATAAAAGTTGAATGGAAAATGTTTAAAAGTGTTATGAAATTAAAAGAAATTCTTTCACCTTCTCTTAATCAAAGTTATATCAGTAAACTGTACATATGAGTACTTAAAAAGTTCATAAAGTTCCTGAATTATGGTTTTAAATATTGTAAAATATTGGGGGCTGTCAGAAGTGGTGCATAACAGTAGATTATCATGAATTAAAGTACTATCACTGCTGTTTGCAGCAGTCCCAAATATTTCAAGTTTGTTGCAAAATTAATATCCATTTAAGTCACTATCACTTTGTTTTAAAACTTGCTAAGGCTTTCTCTAGTATCTTTTTAGGGAAGTCAAGTCAACCCATGTTCACCTTCATGTGAGAAAGCTATCAGTGGATTTTGCAGTGCTTCCCCAAGGTTGTATGCATAGCCCATTTGTCCTAGCCTGGTGGCAAAGATTCTGGCTGTGTGGAAAAAGCATTTGGTTTTAACCCTATTGATGATATTATGTTAACCATTAATCCTTTTTTCAGAATTAAAAGAAGCATCAGAGACAATGGTCTCTGGGATTGAGCCTAGGATTGGCAAACAATTGAGACAAGCTACAATGTCCTGGCTGTCTATCAAATTCTTAAATTTGTTTAGTTAAGTAAAACAAAAACTGTAACCTCTGCTGTAATTGAAAAAGTACAATGTTTTCTCATATTAATAGATTTTATAATATTATTGAGGTACTGAAAAACCTTCATCCATCATTTACCTCAGATTTTAAAACCATTATATGTGTTAATCAGAAAGATTGTGCATGAAAATGAGAAAACTCCCCCAGCAGGTCGCTTTTTAGGAAAAAACAAAACCAAAAACAGTAAAGAGGGCAATAACATAAGTTTAAGCATTAAGAGGGTGGTGAACCTTAACTTACCCTGTAAATAAGATGTAGTCAGTACCAATATTTGCTTTTGGTGGGGTTTGTGGCAGAGGCAATATTCTAAACAAATACCACTTGGGTTTTAGTCACAATTGTTAGGAAAGCCCAGAGTACAATATAACCCCTTTAAAAAGCAGCTATGTGCAGCATACCATGCCCTGTTGCAAGGGAAAGGCTTAACCCAATAATGTCCAGTAACTCTGAAGACAGGGTGAATTGCAAATACTAAAAACAAATCAAGAACAATGGACTGTTGTGGGCTGACGTCTGTGTAAGAGATATCTATTTAAGAGCATCTGGGACACATGCTAGCAGCCACAAGTAACTGTCACTCATGTCCCTGCCCCCTCCTCTACCAACTCTTTTTGTACTGTTGAAGCAGATGTCCTCGTGAAGATCAAGAGTCACACTATTGAAACCCAAAAGCAGTAGAGTGGCTCCACTGAAAAGGTGAATATCATGGATACCAGACTTTGTGTTGACTAGTCCAGCATTTCCAACTGCTTGTCACTTGCCAGCAGCTCATTAACATCACTGATGAGTGCCCTTCATGCTGACTCCAATGACTGTGATATTCATCCCCTCATGTTCTCAGAAGGGGCAAGGTATGCTATTAGTGCAGACACTACAGTGGGACTCATGTAGCCTTATCCTTACAACAATGGACTAAATTTAAATTCAATGACATGATCTGTAGCTGCTGCTTCAGTTAACATACTAATAGCAGAATCAGTGCAAGCATTAAGATTATGAGTTAAAACACCAGCCGCTCTGCAGTCCAAAAAGAGGAAGTAATAATAACTTTTTGTTGCCTATGCCTCAAACTATACCAATTGGGAAAAAATAAAATCATTTTAATTGTAGGCCTGTACAGCCCTACTGGCTGGGAATCTTAAATCAATGAAAATAAAATTCACTGAAAAACACTGTTAAATATATAATCTTATTAATCCTTTCCCTCAGACTACTAGAGGCAATAACCTCACAGCCCACCCTAAGTTTCATGGTTAATTTTTATCCTTACCACAATTATAACTCACATTCTCCTAATATAAAGCAGGTCTATACATCTTCCATGCAATAACTCAGATTTCCCAAACAGCTGTCCAAAATGTCACCCATGATCATTTACATGATCTTCTCCTGCTGCAAAAATACAGCACCAGCTACCAAGCCAGAAGGCACAATATCTCAATTCAGAAAGGGGAATAATAACTGAATCCCACAATGCCCCACAACAGCACAAAGCAGCCAGATGATCAACGTCCACCTTCCTGCTCTCCCTCTCCACCCAACCATAGCATAGAGTTGGGAATGTTAGCCCAGTGTAGCAAAATAGCCCCCCATGAGCCTGATCAATGCTGGCAAGGTTTACTCAGTCCCAATAACAAATGACCCCAAACCTCCACCACTGTCCCTAATCCAACAGGATGTATTAATCTCAAAATCAACCATGAAAATATCACAAGATCATGGGAAGCACCTGCACAATCATAATTGAAACTTGTTATTATAGTAACAAAACTGGACAGTAGAAGAAAGTCTCAAAATATTAAAAGAAAATATGGAGATAAATTCAGAGGGCTTGAGACAACAGTTATGGAAATACATCCTGGTTATCCTCATTTTTTCTTACTTCTCCTTACCTCTAAAATCAATCGTTTTGTCTATTATAACACCACTACTCTTATTATTGCTGCCACTTCTTTTTTGGTCCTTGTCTCTTACAGCTTCTCCTCTGATTCATATACCAAGTTTTACAGTCAACAACTCAGGAATATGCAAATGGTGCTTTTCTGCTCTGTGGACAACAATACCGACCCCTGTGGGAACAGAAGCCAAAACCCACTGGTCAGGATGGAAGGGAACCCTTCTTCACCCCTTGACAGCAGGAAGTAGCCAGACTGAGTTGACACCCCAAATTCCCTCACACCTCCATCCAGCCCAACACCTTATACTCCCTGGTTCCGAGGTCCCTCATCATATATATATATATATATATGCAAAAGAGTTAGGAGTGTTTGAGGTTTCCTATTACAAGTCTCACAATGCATGCCTAACAAACTGGTACATAAAGAAAAGTAGACTACTTGTGAGAATGCAACCAACTGTCTCCTCATAAGAACGATGGAACCACATGGAGATGGAACAGAAAGAGATAAAGATTTCCACTTCCTCCTGATCAGGGTTTCATCAGTCCCTCTTGCATTCCAAGAATACCTTATCTCCTAGACCACTACCTCCTAGCCATACAAAGGAAGAAATTCACTTTTACAGCCCCTTGAAGGCCCCAGCCTGTACTTGGTTCCTAAACCTCTTGCCGGGAACTGTTTCCCTGACTATTGATGTACTGTATAAATTCACATCAGCACCTGTCAGGCATGTGTTGAAGTCTCTCTTCAGACCCCCACCATGCCAGCAGGGAGGCTGAAGTCTATTCTACAGACACCCCACCCCACTGGGAGAGCTTCTCAATACACTTTCTGCCTGCAATCATCAGTCTCTGCATCCTAGTAAGCACCCTTTTCTATATCATGCTAGAGGTTCTCCCTAGAGCAATTAGGCTAGAAAAATAAATAAAAGGCACAAAAACAGGAAAGGAAGAAGTAAAACATTCACTATTCACTGATGATACCATCTTATAGCTAGAATCTCCTGAAAAATCCACAACAAAGCTACTAGAAATAATAAATGTTTTCAGCAAAGTGACAGGATACAAGATTAATATGCAAAATTCATTAGCATTTCTATACACTGCCAATGTGAAATCTTAGGAGGAAATCAGAAAAAAATCCATTCATAATAACAACTAAAATAATTAAATATTTAGGAATAAGCTTAACTAAAGATATAAAGTAACTGTGTTCAGAAAACTACATAACATTGCCAAAAGAAACTGAAGAAGACTTAAATAAATGGAAGGAGAGTCCTTGTTCATGAATTGGAAGACCAAATATTGTTAATATATCAATTCTACCAGAACTGATTTACAGATTCAACGTAATCCCAATAAAAATTCCAACAGCTTTTTTTGCTGAGCTAGAAAAGAAAATAATCAAATTTATTTGGAAGGGTAAGTGGCAATGAATAGCAAAATATGTCTTAAAAAAAGATGGAAGTTGAAGGACTCTCACTTCCTGACTTTAAAGCATATTACTTAGCTACAGTTGTAAAAACATCATGGTACTGGCATAAGGACAGATATTTTGATCAATGGAATCAATTTTTGACACAGAAATAGATCCTCACATCTACAATCATGATTTTTGACAAGGTGTTCAAGCCCTCCTAGCTTGGCCAGAGCAGTTTATTCATCAAATGGTGCTGGGAGAACTGGATAGCCGTATCCAAAAGAAAGAATGAAGACCCCTTTCTTAAACCTTATACAAAAATTAACTCAAAATGGGTTGATGAACCAAATATAATTGAGACAGTAAAAACTTCCTAAAAGAAAATTTAGTTAAACATCTTCAAGATCTTGTTGTAGGTGGTAGTTTCTTAAACCTTACACCCAAAGCATGAGCAGCAAAAGAAAAAATTGATAAATGAGACCTCCTCAAAATTAAACACTTTTGTACCTCAAAGGGATTTGTCAAATAGTGAGAATGTAGCTGACTCAATGGGAGAAAATACTTGGTAATGTTGAACACATGGAAAAATGTTCACCATCACTAGTGGTTAGGGAAATGCAAATCAGAACTAAAATAAGGTATCATTATATACCTATTAGTCTGACTGCTATCAAAAAGATGGAAAACTGTAAATATTAGAGAGGATGTGGAGAGATAAGAACACTTATTCAGTTTGTGAGAATATAAAATTGTACAGCCACTGTGAACAACAAAGGACTGTGTGTTTCAAAGGAAGATGAATATAATAGATTTACCATGGGACCCAGCAATACCAATTCTAGGTATATAACCAGAATAACTGAGAGCAGGACACGAACAGACATCTACACCCAAAAGATCATAGCGGCATTATTCAGGATTGTCAAGGAGTTGGAAACAACCCAGTTGTCCCTGAACTGATTAATGTATAAATAATTTGTGATGTATACACATGCAGCACCAGTTGTCCCTGAACTGATTAATGTATAAATAATTTATGATGTATACACATGCAGCACTAAGGAGAAATGAAATCATGAAACACATGACAATATGGATTAACCTGGAGGGCATTATGTTGAGTGAAGCAAGCCAGACACAAAAAAGACAAATACTGTTTGATTGTTCAATTATGCACTAAATATGTTGGGTAAACTCATGGATTTAATAATTAGAGTATCTGTCACAGAAAATAGAAGGAGGGTAGAGAATGGAAAGCTGAAGTTTAATCTGTGCAAAATTGGTAAAAAGGTTGTTTGTAAATCTTTGAAAAATGAATAGACATGGTGAAAACTTATCATGGTGTGTGTAAATAGCAGTGCTATTGTATGGGTATGACAGTGGTTGAAAGGGAAAGTCTAAGGTCATGTATACAACTGTAAGGAAGTGAAAACTGTAACACGGTTCTGTATAAAATAGTAAAACATCAAGTAAAACACAAATTTGGGGGATATTGCATTTTTAAGAATTTTATTCAATATAAACACAACTATACTGGAGAGAAGAAGAAAGAATAGTAGCTATATACATCAGGGAAGGCATAGAGAGATTGAGAGGTGATGAGTTTTGTTTATTTTGTGTTTATTATTATTATTATTGGAATAATGAAGGTGCTCTGCAGTGACTGAAATGATGAATGCACAAATATTTGCTTACAAAAAATACTATTTATTGTGCACTTTGGAAGGATTTATGCTTTATTAATATGTAAAAATAGAATGTATTTATTAAAAACTATGTTGAAGTAATAATCTCCAGTCTTCTGTCTATGAAATCATTTGTAAATGAAACCAGTGAAAATACTACAATGAGCACTTGTAGGCACACATTTAAGAATATGATCTATGCAGTTTCTATTTGTGTGAGGCCAGATTAAATCAGTGTGGGCTTTAGTCCATAATTCTGGGCTTTTTATAAGGAAACTCAGAGAGAAGTCAGAAGTAAGAAGCTACAGATGGAGCAGATCACCATGTGACAGAGGCAGAGATGCAAACCAGGCAGCCCTAAGGATCATGGAAAGCCATCAGCAGAATGCTACAGACTCTGGGAGGAAACACATTCTGCAAAAACCTGGATTTTGAAATTCCAGCTTCTAAAGCTGCGGTCGAAAATTTCTTATTGTTTAAGCCAAAAAACCTGAGGATTCTATCATAGCTACTTGGCAAATTAAAATACGATGTTTCCCAGAATCCATGTCTTCTCAGTTTGACACTGTGGGTCCTTCTTCCACCTTTTCTTTTTTCACTTTTCATAATTTTTTGTATTTATCCACCTTTGATTCTGTGAATTACTCAAAGCAGTCTGTTCCTTTTGGCCAAGAGTGCATGCTGGAATTGACGTTGCCTCAAGAGGCCTTGGAGTGGTTCTGCTGTTGTAATTGTAGCCATGATTTCTGTCATATGAACAATTGCCAGGCTGGCCTGCTAGCAGATGAAAGGGCATGTGGCTCAAAGGCCAGTAAACTCAGTCGAAGCCAGTGCCTCCCCTCCCAGAACTGGCCAAGGTGCTAATATGTAAGGGACCCCAGAAAAGATTAGCAGGACCTTTCCAGATGTCACAAAGCTGATCACATAATCTTGAGGTCCAGTCAGAGATCAAACAACTCCACCCCATTAAAAGCCATGCAATACTAAAGCATCACCTTAAACCATCCACTTATGGGATGGCTCATTATGCATCAACAGCTGAATGATTCATTAATGAATGAGAACAGAACTGGGTCATTCAGAATGACTGTCGATTGCTATTTTCAGCATTCCTGTAGCTCTTTGAATACAGCATTTATGATCACCATGCAATTTAGGTTAATTGCAGATGCCTGTATTAAAAGGAAACTACCATTAATTGTAGCTTTCTGCTAACCAGCAGTGTTTGCATGGACGTGGATGTTTGTGTAGTAAATTCTTTAAGGCTCTGACTCAGGGCACTCAATTTCAAGAGGCATTATTAGGCAGAGCTGCTAAATCTGACATTTCAGCTGCTGCAGGACAAATGAAACATTTCAGGCCTTCCTCCAAAAGCATTTTTTCAAAGCCCCCTTTATGTCTTTATTCCTTAGACTGTAGCTGAAGGGCCTCAGCATAGGCTTGTCCACGATGTACCTCACCATGGCTGATGCACCTGCATGTGTGTTGTGTAAAGCAGCAGGACTGAGGTACACCCCTGTGCTTGTATAGTAAAATGAGACTGCTGAGAGGTGAGATACACATGTGCAAAAGGCTTTATATTTCTCCTGAGCTGACAAGATTTCATGTATGGAGGAAACAATCTTAGAGTAAGAGAAGAAGACCCCAGCTAATGCGCCCACATCCAGCACTCCAGCTATCAAATACATCACTAAGTAATTGAAGAAGGTGTCAGAAAAGGCAAGCTGGACCATCTGATGAGGTTCACAGAAAAAGTGTGGGATTTCAACCTGTGAACAAAAGGACAATCATAACACCATTAACCCCTGTAAACAGGATTGCATAACACTTATGTTTCAGGACCACAGAACCAACAGGACACAGATCCAGTGGTTCATGATGACTGCCTAGTACAGTGGGTGACAGATGGTCATGAAGTTGTAATAGGCCATTACAGCCAGGAGGAAGTCCTCCCACCCTGAAAAAGCAAGAAAAAGTACATCTGCATGAAGCATCCTGCATAGGTTATGATTCTGCTCTTGCTTGGATGTTTACCAGCATCATTGGGACAATGGAGGAGGATAAACAGATGTAACAAAGTAACAGATATTAGATTAATAAGTATATAGGTGTGTGAAAGTGAAATAAGGTGTGATGGCCAGGATGCTGAGCAGGTTCCCAATTATGCTGCCCAGGGACATGGACAGGAACAACCCAAAGATGAGGGTCTACAATTCAGATACCCTGCAAATCCTGGGACAAGAAATCCTGAAATGTGTGTTCATTTCCAGGTCTCATGTGATTCATGTGACTAACAGGAAATAGAATGCTACTTGGGTAGTTTTCACATAAACAAACACCTCTATCCAAGCAGAAATGCTACAAATTGTCTATTTCAGTGAAAATTTTAATCTCCATATTATTTATATGGATCTCATTGCTTTAATGTACTTCTAGTGCCAGACTCTGTTTAAGAATTCCTTCTCCAAAACTCAGGCCACAAGAATTCAGGTAGTCCATGGATTTCATGAGAAATTCATTCATTTTGTGGAATATATATTGAGTTGAAACTAAAAAGCAAGTAAATTTGAGATAATGAGTCTACAGTCCTGGAACCCAAAAGTACCATCATTGTTAATACAGAGATGTGATATATGTAAATAAAAACACAATCATATTACAAATCAGCTGATTATAGGTGCTTTAAGGAAAAGAAAGCAGTTAAAAGGGTGATGTGAGGGTGTTATATTTCAATCGGTGTTCAGGAAATTCCAATAGATGATAGGAAATTTGCAGGTGCACCTTAAGTAAGAGAAGGCAGTAGCCCTGAGTTTATGAGCAACCCTGTGTCAAGCAGAGAGAATATCCAGGGAAAGGAAGCTAAATAATGACTTCTTTCAGATTTTCAAGGTGAACAAGGACATCAGCGTGGCAGGGCAATGAGTAAGAGGACAGTGAAGAGAAAATAATTCATAGAAGGTTTAAAAACAAGGCAGCTTCATTGCTGCTTAAACTTCAAACTCAAGGATTCCTTTATCCGTATGCTGTACCTCACACACTTCATTAATTTGGTTGCAAAGCTATGACAGAAAATGCAATCAGACTAGTCCTATCAACATATGTAGGATTGCATCCTGGCTCTGCATTATCTGAAACACCTATTGGAATATAAGAGCTCAGATAACCTTGTTCTGAGGCATGCCCACACCCCATCAAACACACATGCACACAAACACACAGACACACAGAATGCACACCTTGGCATTTTATAATAGAGTTAACATGTTGTTCTTCTCAACCTCAGCCACACTGATCATCCCAGAAGTAAATAAAATCCAAGCTGATAGCATTAGTTTTGTTTTTTTTTTATTCCCCAAATATTTAGAAATTGCACTCTGAAAATCCAGCTGACAATCTTCCCTTGAACAAGTAAACATGGTACTCATTTTTTTATGTTCACTTTCTGCCCTTTATTTAAAGAAACATAAAAATTTTCTCAGTAATAAAAAAAGAAAGAAGTAAAAGGATTGAAGAAAAACAAAATACATAAACTTAGGTATTTCCTGAGAGACTGTGATGAAGAAAAACTTCCTTGGTTCTGATGGCATTCCCATTCCAGTCATATTCCCTTGAAGCCCAGAAAACCTAATAAAATAGCAAAAACATTTAATCATCTAGGAGGGTACTGGAAAGATAAGAAGAAAACCATGAGTTGCTTGCCCCTGTGGCAGGAAATGGCATATGTACCCCACCCACAGGACAAGTAGCCATAGTACCCCTGGCTTGTTGCTGCCAAGGGACTGGGAGGGGGCATTCCGTGGGAGGAAGACGGGCCTGGTAGAGGCTGGAGAGTGGTTTCTTTGTGGTGAGTTTGGCCAGCTGAGCCATGTATGAATCTTGGAAGAGACCAGGACCCCACAGGTAGAGGGGAGGGGGGATCTGCTCAAGCAGGCTGTCATACCAAGCCACATGCTCTGATAGAGAAGGTAATTAGATTAGAGAGGGAGCGGGGACAGGCACCTCATCAGCAGGACTCTAGAAGCTATAGAAGTCTTAAAACACCTGGGGGAAAGGAAACAGATAGCTCTCTGAAGACAAATTAACCAATTTGGCTCAGTGGAGAAATTCTTGCCTTGCATATACGAGGCCCTTGAGTCCATTCTCTTGTTGATCAAGAATGTGATCCAATCGGTTATCCGGCATCCAGCTGGTACTTTCTGACGGGATCATAGATATTATTTTTGTTTTAGGCTTTCTTGGATCTCTTGATTTTTTTAAGGATTCTTTTTTTTTATTTTAATTTTTAAAATTTTAATCACTAAAACCCGGTACATCACTAGCAGAGGGCAGGCTGACAGGTGGGTAGATTAGGAAGGGCAGATTAGAATACCCAGGGCATGTAACTATGAATCTTGTCATCCAATGAGTCAAGACAAGGGAGTGTCAAGCAGTGTGATTGATTAATGAACACCAGCAGCGTGAGAAGCTCCGTAGAGGCCTAAAGTAAAGGCTGATTTTCCTCAGTTTTTTATTTTTTATTTTTTAAGTTGTTGTTGTTGCTGCTGGTTTTGCTTCTTGTTTTTTGTGTTTCCCCTTTCTTTGTTTCCTTTTTTTTTTTCCTTTTACCACTTTTTTCTAGCTATGCTATTCCTTTTCTTTCCTTCGTTTTTCTATCTTCTGTTTTCTGCTGTTTTTCATTCACCCCACTCTTTTTGTTTAGTTTTCAACTTTTATTTTTTATTTTTATTTC
>JAQZBX010076582.1:0-14406 GCA_029593785.1 Cabassous unicinctus | reverse complement strand
GGAACCAAATTGAGAGTTCTGACATAGTTACCACATATACAGTCAATTAATATTTGACAAGGCCACCAAGCCATGGGAGAGAATGACCTCTTCAACAAATGGTGCTTGAAGAACTGGATATTCATATCCAAAAGAATGAGAGAGGAATCCCACCTCATACCTTATATAAATATTAATTCAAGATCTAAATATAAGAGCCAAGACCAAAAAGATCTTGGAAGATAATGTAGGGAAGCAGCTACAGGATCTTGTATTAGGCAATGGTTTCATGAACTTTACACCCAAAATATGAGCAACAAAAGAAAAAATAGATAAATGGGACCTCTTCAAAATTAAAACCTTTTGCACCTCAAAAGAGTTTGTCAAGAAAGCAACATGGCAGCTTACTCAATGGGAGAAAATATTTGGTAACCATATATCTGATAGGGGCCTAATATCCTGCATATATAAAGAAATCCTTTACCTCAAAAATAAAAAGACAAATAACCCATTTAAAAAATGGGCAAGTGATTTGAATAGATACTTCTCCAAAGAAGAAATACAAATGGCTAAAAAGCACATGAAAAGATGTTAAATATCACTAGCTATCAGGGAAATGCAAATCAAAACTACAATGAGATATAATCTTATACCAGTTAGATTGTTGGCTATTAAAAAAACAGAGTACTACAAGTGTTGGAGAAGGTGTGGAGGAATGGGAACCCTTATCCACTGCTGGTGGGAATGTAGAATAGTGCAGCCATTGTGGAGGACACTTTGGTGGTTCCTCAGGAAGTTAACTATAGAACTGCCATATCATCCAGCAATCCCACTGCTGGGTATATACCCAGAAGAATTGAAAGCAGGGACACGAACAGATATATGTACACTGATGTTCATAGAGGTATTATTCACTATTGCCAAAAAGTTGGAAACAACCTAAATGTCCATCAACAGATGAATGGATAAACATGTGGTATATACATACAATGGAATATTACTCAGCTATAAGAAGGAGTGCAGTGTTAACACACAGGATAACATGGATGAATCCTGAAGACCTTATGTTGAGTGAAGCAAGACAGGCACTGAAGGACAAATATTACATGACTTCACTGATATGAATTAAGCAAACTGAGCAGACTCACAGAGCTAGAGTCTGGAAGATAGGTTACAGGAGACAGAAAGGGAGAAGAAGGTTGTAAATCAATGCCCATATGGGCAAAATCTATGATAAAATGGAAGGGTGTAGTTGCTCAGTGGATGGGCATGACAGGGGTGCAGTGATGCTATTGGGCTGGGTGGTGCTGTTCTGTGAGGGAGGTAGGGTGGGGAGAGTGGGTGGGACTGTCCATGGAACTGGGGGAAGAGTTGGGGGAGGGAGAAGGTGAACCGAGGGGATTTGCGGGTATGTGGTTGAAACTACAATGTTGGGAGTCTTCTTTTGGCAAATATGGCAAGGAAGGGTTACTGGCTTAAGGTGTTGGATGTGGGGTGCATGCAGGACATGGGGCACCTGGCGCAGGCTTCTAGGGAGTGTGTAGTATTCATCTTGTCATAGTGTGTTGTATCAGTGGGTGGAGAATCACATAATGAGCAAGAAGGCATTGGACTCCCATCCTGGGAAGTCCACCTCAAAAAGTCCAGTCTCAAAAAGAGGGGCGGGAGTTTCTTGAGAGCATAGGCAGTGCCTAATAGGGGAGGGCAGATCAGTATGTCAAAGCCCTCAATGTTGTTGCAAGTAACTATGAATCTTGTCCTTCAATGAGTTAATCTTGGTGTTTACTGTGGGTCCGGAGGGGAGGGGCAAGAAGGAATAGAATAGATGTAACATTGGACATTTTTGGGACAACAGAATAGTTCTACATGATCTTGCAGTGATGGATACAGACCATGATAAACTTCATTAAAGTCTATAAAAGCGTATGGTACAAAATGTAAACCATGATATAAATCATTGACCATGGTTAGTAGCAATGTCTCAATATTTGTACATCAATTGTAACAAATATACCATCCACATGTAATATGTTATTAATAAGAGAAAGGGGAAAGGGGAGAGGATGTTGGGTATATGGGAATTACCTATATTCTGTAAATGACTTTTCTGTAACCTAAAGCTTCTTTTTATACAAAACTTAAAAAAATAAGACCCTGAGGGAATAAATGGAAGAAAATATCACCGTACTTACAAGACAGCAGATCTTACAGTGATGAAAGACATAAGTCAAAAAATTTTTACTTTACATTTTTTAATATTTTAATTATTTCAAACTCCTAAAAAATTTGTATTTTACATATTATTTTTAAACTATCATTATTATATCATTTTCCTATTAATTGTATTCAGTTATTTTGTTTGCTTCTATTTTGAAGAAGTTTTGGATCACAGAAGAGTTACAACTTGGGCAGGGCATGGTCGTTGGTGTGAGGTGTCAGAGATGGGGGATTCAGGGGAGGAGGTTCACATGGGGCATACCTATAAGGCATATGAATGTGTTCAAGTGCTCAAGGGGCATTGTCATAGTGGATGGAGTTTCACAAAATAACCAAAAGAATATTGAAATCCCATCCTGGGGAGCTCTGCCACATTCTCTAATGGTACAAAAAGAATCCCCTGTGTACAGGGGCAGTACTAGTGAAGGAGGATGGACCATTGACAGCCCTTAATAGTGATGACTGTACTTATCAAACCTTACTTTTGAAATCAAAACTTAATCTTGTATTATAGGGTGCCTAAGAGTTACCTCCTGAGACCCTCTTTGTTGCTCAAATGTTGTCTCTCTCTAAGCCAAACTCATCATATAAGTGCATTACCTTCCCCCCAGCCTGGGACATGACTCCTGGGGATGAGCCTCCCTGGCACCGAGGATTACTATGAAGCATCAACTAACAATGCAACTGGAAAAAGACCTTGACCAAAAGGGGGAAAAGGTAAAGACAAATGAGTTTATATGGCTAAGAGACTTCAAAGTGAGTCAGGAGGTCATTCCAGAGGTTATGCTTATGCACACCTCAGCAGGTTCTCACTGACTGCCAAAGTAAATATTGCCTCATCTAGCAGGACTCCTGAGGGCTCTGGAGACATCCAGACACTATAGGCAGGAAAGACACCTCAGGAGTTTTGCACCCTGCCAGTGGGCCCTAGTTTGGAATTTGTGCTCCCCAGTGTTGCAGAGTTGGACTCAGTTGTGGTTTTCCTACACATGGCTCTTCTGTCCCTTCTATTTGAACCTAGAGTTAGTGCTAGAGTTGATAGGTATATGTCCAAAAGACTTTAATCTTTGGGCTCTCCATGTACCAGTTGGGCCTTGAATCGCAATAGATTTTCACTACCTACTTTCCAGTTCATTGGACTCACCCAGGACAACTAACAAGGAGATGATGATGGACAACGGCCATCTCAAGGAACAGAGAGAATCTGCAACTGCAAGCAAGATAGTCCCATCCATCTGTCCCATGGGATCTAAGCCCCCCTCTCAATTAGAGGCAGAGTGGGCATCATCATCCCAGAATCTTCAGGATTGACAAATGAATGATGGACTAGAGTAGACTGACTGGTATTCTACTATAGACTTATTGTAATTCTACCAATGGAAGAACTTTTATCATGGATGTGGAGGCAGTGGCTACTGGAGGTTCTGAGGGGAGGGAGAGGGAAAAGTAGCTGTAATTTGGGGGTATTTTTGGGACTTGGGGATTGTCCTGAATGACATTGCAATGACAGATACAGGCCATTATATATCTTGCAATAACTTACAAAAATGTTTGGCAGAGACTTTAATCTACAATGTAAACTATAATCCACTCTTAGTGGCAATGCTCCAAAATGTGTTCATCAATTGTAACAAATGTATCACACTAATGAGGGATGTTGTTAATGTGGGAAAATGTGGGAGGGGTAGGGAGAGGGGCATATGGGAATCCCCTATATTTTTTATGTAACATTTATGTAATCTAAGTATCTTTAATAAAAAAAATAAAATATTATATTAAAAAAACAAAGTACAATGGGTGATTCTGAAAGTTCTGGGTTTCAGAACAGCTTTAAACTCCTAAAAAGATTTTGTTTATGTTGGTTATAATGTATATAATCAATATTAATCATAGTACAATTTAAAACTGTGAAATCTTAAAAATATTTACTTATTAAGTTAAAAATAGATCACACATAGGTGAACACAAATAGCATATTTTAATGAAAAATATTTTTCAAATATAAAATATTAGTGATAAAGTTAGCATTGTTTTACATTTTGAAAATCTTCGATATTTGGCTTAATAGAAGACTATTGGATTTTCATATCTGAATTCATTTTCTTTTATGTTATTTTGGTTCAAGTATATAAAGAAAGAAAACAGGCTCATACACTATTTAGAAAGCTAGTAATATGTTAATGGTCTTTTCAGATAATTGTGGATATTCTAAATCCACACCTAAATTTAACAAATAATAGTTTCTTAAAGGTTTGTTGCAATGAGGAATCTAAAACCATATCAATAAATTTTTGTACTTTTTTACATTAAATTAATTGGCCAGTCTTGCTTTTTAATACAATATTAAAAAATTACATTTAAGCATAGCAATCTCATCAGAAAATTCTTAAACTATTGAGAAGCCATCAAGCTCACAGTGACACTATCCCAAAATATTAATTTTCACTTCAGAGTCCAATTTTTATCAACTTCCATAAATATTGAAGTTTTCATTAAAATATCAGACTCACTACATTCATTTTCAAGAAAACATCTCCCAAATGTTTCAGTTTTAATAATCCAGCAGTTTTTTCTGCTGTAAGTTGCTCTTTCAAGTAAAAATTTTGATCTGTGGAAAAGGTAGTTTAGCTTGCAACTCAAATAATTTGCCACCTGCTTTTCATTCAGACAACTATCATATTTCAGTATGAAGCAGAATTTTTTATGCTTACTTTTCATTTTGTCACATACAATGTTTAAAAGACATGCCGACAGTTTTGAGATTTAATAAAATTAATAATTTTAATTGTTTTTTTCAAGGTCATTCTTTATAAAACTGACTCTCTTTTTTTCCCTGTGATTGAGTGGTAGTGCAGAATACAATAAATGCTTGAAAATTTTTCTAACACTGACTTGATTTATGCAGAGGCACCAGCAAATTGCCCACCATTGTTCTTATAACATCAGTGAAATTATCTACATAATGAAGAAGGCAAATAATTACTTAGTGGCATTATGAAAATAATTTTGACCCCATCAATTCCCTGAAGATGTCTCAGGTTTCACCAGTGTCACTCTAGAGCAGGGGTTCTTAACCTTTTTTGTTCCATGGACCCCTTTGCCAGTCAGGTGAAAACCAAGAGTCCCTTAAGTCCAGACTATATTGCACATTATTTAATAAATGTATCATACCCACACCAACATGTCCCCACAATAAAGATGTTTTGTTTTTTTTTAATTTCAATTCAAGCTCACAGACCCCTTGTTAAGCACCCCTGCTCTAGAGTAATGAAGATGCCCCAAATTTGGTTGTGGTAATGGTCACTCCTATTTCTTCCCTGCTCCAACTCTTCATCTCTAGGCAACCATGAGGCTAATTTCTATATCTATAGGTTTGCCTCTTCTGGATCATTCATATAAATAGAGTCCTATAATACGTGGTCTTTTGTAACTGTTTTTTTCACCCAGTATGTTTGCAAGGTTTATTCATGTTGTAATATATATCAGCAATTCATTCCTTTTTATGAGCAAATAATACTTCATTTTATGGATCTATCACATGACTTTTTTCCATTCATCAGTTTATAGACATTTGAGTTATTTCCAATTTTTTTGGCTATTATGAATAATGTTGCTATGAGCATTCATTTATAAGACTTTGCATGGATACATGTTTTCACCTTTCTTGTATATATGCCTAAAAGTAGAATTACTATATCATATGGTAATGCTTTAAGTTTTTGAGGAACTTTACCATTTCTCATACCAAACAGCAACTTATAAGAGTTCCAATTTCTCCACATTCTTACCAACACTTGTTTTTTATTGCATCTGCAATCTGTGTTTTTTATTATAGCCCTTCTAGAGAGTGATCCATGAATGTAGGAATTCTTTCTAGCTTTTAAGGTCTTCATAAATTCCTTTAAACAATGTCTTATGCTTTTCAGAGAATATCCTTTGTGCTTCTTTTTAAAAATCCCAAGAGTTCTATTTTTTTCTTTTTGCTCTTATTGCATGACCACCAATATGTTGTCATGGGTTTTAGTCCCTCCAATATCATTTTGAGGATCTTCAACATTCTTATTTTCTTCAATATTAATATTTTTTAAATTATTGTGGTAAAATGTGTGAAATTAAATTTGTCATCATTTAAACCATTCTTGAGTAATATTAATTAGTTACTACATTATGCAACCATACCCATTATCTATTTTCAAAATTTTTCATCACTCCAAATAGTAACTCTGCTCTTTACTTTCCTTCCCCTCTCTACCAGTTTCAGATAACCTCTATTCTATTTCTGTCTTTATGAATTTTCCTATTCTAGACATTTCGTATCAGTGAAATTATACAGTTTTTGTACTTTCATGCCTTGGTTATTTCATTTAGCATGTTTTCAAGGGTAATCCATGTTGTAGCATGTATCAGAACTTCATTCCTTTTTATGCTAAATAATATTCTATTTTGTGTATGTGCCACTCTCTGCACATTTTATTAGCCAAAACATTCTTATTTTAAAGGAATTTTCATATTTCTTTATTATTTCCATTTCAGAAAGTGAATTCTCCCATTTAATTAGGTAATTTTTTCCCCATTAGCTCTCATATGTGTGCATGTTTTGTGTGTGTTTCTCTCTCCTTTCTCTTCTTTCTCCATGCGAATCTGAATGTCTGCTTGTTCTCCTCATTTTGCTTACAAGTTTTTTATTGAGGTTTGGAGCTCGCATCTTTAAGGAATATTTTTGCGCAGGCGCCTGTGTATGCATGGGCCTCGGCCTGGTAGCTCTTAGTGTAGCTGTTTACCCTCTCTCCTGTTACACTGAGCAATCAGCTCCTTAACAGCTACAGTAGTGAGTTACAACTATTTCCAGCCTTGGTTTAGGAACCGGCAAATCCATGCAGCACTTATTCAATCAGTTAGCTGATTACATATGCAATTTATGTATATCATGACCCATAGTCATATTTGAGATGAGTTTCTGGCCACCATTGGCTGGTTCTACTCTCAGAACTAAATATCCCCACAGTCCAAGTCAAGCCATCATTGTGTCTCCATTCTTTCCCTGGTCAAGAATGTGTGTTTCTCTTTGTTTCTGTTTTTGTTTATGTGTTTGTGTGCATAAACACACATTTACACATCTTAAAATATTTTTTGAATGTTTGCTGTAGCTTTGAAGTATGGTGGGGCAGAACTTCCACGTGTATTCATATGTTATGCTGACTAGAATTTTCTCAAGTACTTTATATTTAGTGTTTTATTTAATGATTATTTAAAAAAAAAAACAACCTTTGAAATACAGAATAATCTGCCCCTTTTACAACTGGATAAGATGAGTCTAGAACAGGTTTTATAAATTTCCTAAAGTTGCAATGCTAATTTTTGCTAGAGCCACTATTATGATCCTAGTATGTTTTAATCAAAAACGCATGTTCACAAAGCTGGGGAGAAGTCTAATAGCAATATTGCAACTGAATAATATTTGATTTTTAATGTTTGTTTTTCAATTTTTAAACTAGACATACAAAGACTATAAACATTTTCAAATCAATATCACAGAAGATATTTTTTCCTATATAGATGGAAAGTATGCTATTTCAGATCTCATTTTTCATGAGCTGTGTGAATCATGACTTATTTACTTTTATCAAATAATATGTGTAACTGTCTTTGGACCAAAAGAAACTATAGTTGTCTACTTACTTTACTCTTTCTGACCAAGGCTAATAAAATTAAGTAGTCTTCTATAACCCAGGGAAGTTTAGTTTTAACTGCTGCAGAAAAGTATATTGCAAAGAAAAGGCAGTAGTATTTATAACTGTCAAAGCCACAGAAGCAGTAATTTAATCAGCATGCGCTCTAGCTCACGCATGCACTTTGTGCACTGCTATGTCCCTTCAGTACAGTCATCCTCATAGTTTCAGCACTGAACCCAAATGGAAATTGTAAGGAGTTATAAAACTAAATCAAACATATTCCTTTAGTGAATCACCTCAGAAATGAAATGTTTCTTGTTTATTCAAATATTAAAAACCAGGATGCACCAAGAGCATATGCCTTATGCATGTAAAATTCCGTGAAGTGAAGGAGGCAGGTTTGGGGCCCAAGGATTTGTTTCTCTCATTCAGGTTCGCTGGAAACTGATCTTCAGCAAGATACAATAGGCGGCAGTTAATGCCAAGCACTGGCTTTGTAACTGAGATATTGAATCCAGACTCTTCCATTTATTGGTTGTAGAGCTAAGGCAAGTTAATGAAACTTTCTAACCCTCAGTTTCCTTACCTAAAAAAGAGAACAATATCTCATGTGGTTATTGAGAAGATTAAGAGCCATTATGTGTTTAACATGTCTCACACTTGTAGACATAATAAATGGTACCTTAACATATGATTATGTTCACTTAGATGGAAAAGATTTATCCTTCTGCATATCCTTGTCCCTAGATATTTGGTGGAAAAGGGATGATGTATGTTTTTATCAGTCAACTAATGATCTCAAAATTATGCTAATTATGCCCCTGACTCCTCTATTACATAAATTGAAAAGTAAAAAAGAAATGCCTCCTCATTGTTAAGATTAAAATTCTTAACATTTCAGAGATGGAAGGAGAAAAATCAAAGAAACACACACACACTTATGAATTCAAGCTTAAGTGGCTTTTGGCAAAATATCATACCTATCTGGTAATCTGGAATGATTCTAGATTTGGTCATCTGATTTGTTAATCTAGAACGAGAATAGCTTCTGAGGGCCATTTCTATATTTCTATATTTTCTTTAAAAATAGATAACTTTTATTTTAGGCTACTTTTTAAAATTTATTTTTAATTTTTTAGTAGAGAAGTTGTGAGCTTACAAAACAGTCATGGATAATGTGCAGAATTCCCATACATCACCCCTCCAGCAACACCTTACATTGTTGTGAAATATTTATTACAGATTATGAAAGTACATCAGCAGACTATTGCCACTAGTGTACATATTGTCCATAGCGTACACTTGGTATATTTGTGTCTGGCTTATTTTGCTTGGTGTGATGTCTTCAGGGTTCATCCAAGTTGTTGCATGTATCAGAACTTCATTCCTTTTCCTTTTTGCAGCTTAATGGTGTTTCATTGTATGTATGCACCAAATTTGTTTTCCCATTTATTGGTTGGTGGACACTTGGTTTGCTTCCATCTTTTAGGTTATTTTTAAAGGAAATTTTGTATTAATTACTTGTGTCTGAGAGAGATGGAATGTGTAAATTATGTAGACATTACCTGACTGTGTGACAATTACTTCCAAGTAAGTGAAGAAAAACAGCCAAGGAAGTTGACACCTAAGAGCAAGAAGTGTATTTGACACCAGCTAAAAGATCTGAATCCACTGACTTAATGTAAGCGACCCCAGCCTGCAGATGGTGACCTGTGCCAGGAGCTAGCCTCTGGTTACTGCTGAGCCAGGGTCACCAAATGCATAGAAACACTGGGCCTCTTTTCCACTGAGAAGTCCTCCAAGACACAAACATTTTGCTGAAATCCTCCAATAAAAGAAAATGTCCTGCTGAAATCATTGCTCCTTGCTTGTCCTTGATCCCAGGAATTCCTCTCTAATTGGATTTCTAGCTATTGGGAATCATGAAAGAGAATGAAAGAATGTTTTGTTTTGTTTTCCCAGACCATCATATGCATTTTGGCATTTTAACATCAAAACAAAAGAAATGTGCTCTTTGGAAAAAGAAAGATATCTGTATTCTTCCCTTTTCCAGATATACAAAATTCAGCATTGTAGATTTTTGCTGAAAAATGGAAATTTCTTTGGTGATAGAAAAAAATCAACACACACTCTTTTGAAAGAAAGAGTTTGGCAGGGATACAGATTGTGTCTTCCTTTCCATGGACTGCTTTCTCGGTTTTTAGAGTGCAATGAGCAAAAGGGTTTTAAATATCATCTAAATAACAACATACCACATGGAAACCCCTCTCCTACTCTCAATAGATATCACTTTTTGCACAAGTCCTTGTTGTCAATCAAATGCTACCCTGAAAACAGTCTGAGTAACAGCGGTTTTATATACCACATTTTCACAAGTCACACCATTTTATGATTACATATCAAAGACATTCACAATGCCAACCAATCTGTCAGCATTTAAATGAGGCATTGGGGGGATGGGAGGGGGAAGCCAGACACAGTGTAAATGTGACTAACGTTGCTTTATAAACTCTGCTCTGATAGGAATTTAATGTAACTGTGTCCTTCCTCATTGGTTGCATGGTGTTTCTTTTGGTGAAGCAAGATTAATTCCTGAGCATTACCTGTGGACAGAAGATTACCGTTCCAGTGAAGAATATAAACTAGAAATATCTCCCAACCTTAGCTACCCCATCACCTTTTTAGTTCCTGCATCCAGGGCTTGCTGTCGGAAAAACTGTGAAAGGGACAGATTTGACTTCCAGTACTACATTTTGAAAGCAAGTGGGATGGTAGTTAGCTAAAAATTTTGGAACCAGTTAAGATCTGGATTATAATATTGGCTGTACCATATACTAAATATAGGAATTGAGGCTCAGTTTCTTCTTCTGTAAAATGGAAATAATTATGCTAATTTACAGAGTGGCTATATTTAAATATCCTTATCCTTTTGAATTGTATAGGACCCTAAAAACTGAGATTGCAGCATATAAAGGCAATTCGGTGTGTGTGTGGGAGTACCAGCTTCTCCATTTGTATTATTGTTTTCTGCTTTTAGCATCACTTACAGCATATTTTAGATGTGTTTATTGCATTTTATGAACATGTTTTATTGTAGCATCATCAAATTGATGTAGATAAGGGGAAATAGGTAAATAAATGGAAACAAAATCTCTGTAAGTTCTTTATTCTCATTATGATATAAAGAGCCTATAACAAATGTACATTTTTCCAATGGGATATTCATTTTTGCCAATCATTAAACTTTAAAGGCTAGAGCTCTTATGTTGAAACTTCAGGCAAAAATTAGAAAACACAAAATTATAATGGCCATGTGGGGAAAGGGTGAAGCAAGGTGCTTTCCAATACCACCAAAATCATACCATATGGGTGAATGCTTGCTCCATCTTAGACTCAGGCCAACCCTGCCAACATGTGTTATTGAAACCACTGAGATTTCATCTGCCCAGTTGAATCAAAACTAAAAGGATCAGTTCAAACCAGATGGACTGGGAAGCTGCAACAATTGCCTCTGAAGGTTCGGTTGGAATTTAAAGAGCCCTGTACTACCAGGGCCTGAGGGTCAGAGCAATCTGAAATATTGCACTTTGGATCATCAATCACCACTGAAAACTTAAGATATGCTTTGGCTAGACCTATATTTAGAAAAGGGACCTATATGAGGTGATGAAAATCCAGTGGCCACTAAGTCTGTACTTGCAGGGAAATTACTGAAGAGATCAAGTCCAAATTCCAAGTTCATGAGCCAGAGAGGGAGGAGGTGGGTCATTGAATTGAATCAGAGGGAAATTCAGAGTGCCGGTGCACCAGGAACTACAATATAGATTCCAGAGACCCTGCCATACCCATCCATGGGTGCTAGGACTTCTCCCAGGTGGAGCTGGTTGTATGGTCTGTAAGAATGCTAAGCTAGTTCTAAGAAAGTCTGGAGAGGTTAGGGGTGTGATCCATGAATAAAATCTGGAAACCTGGAAGTCAGGGTGAGTAGAAATGACAACTATGAAGCAATTGGGGAAAGAATAATTTGAAATTCTAAGGATTAACTGCTGTGTCTAAGAGCCGGGTGCCGAATGAAATCATAGGCAGAGTCAGCATCAAAGAAGTGGTGAGAGCCTTCAAGTTGAGAGGCATGGGCCTGGAAAGCTGGATTTTACATTCCTCAGGGGAAGGGAACATGTTCCCTATACATTCCATGGCTGAAGAGGGTACCACATGGACAGTAAAAGATAGGCCAGTTGAGAAGCAAAATAGAAATGTAAATGCTTACAGCACAGCAGTGTTCCCACTGCTGGAGACGGTCACTTCTACCTGGGAGTGTGCTTGAAGGATGAGATATCCAATTTGTAGGGATAAACAGAGACATACGAGGCAAGGTGAAGAAAGTGGGTCCTCCTGAGAGAGGGGAAACACCCTGAGGAGAAGATAAAAAGTAATCGACCTCAGCCCTGATTCTTGTGAAGGATAAAAGTAGGAGGAGATATTGACATGAAAAGAAAGCAGAACTTGTCACAATTAAGTCAAAGGAGACCAGAGTGTGGAGCCTAAGAGATGCCAAGTCCTAAAGCCACGTGTATAACAGGAGGCAAAGGACATGTGAGGGAGGTCCAAGAGTCACAGCCCCAAAAGAAGAGGGATGGAGCTGAGGGATCAAGTCCTCACCTCGAGGATCTTAGAGGGTTTAACAAAAATAAACCAGGGCCCAAAATGTGGAAAAATAAGGCAAAGGAAAGAATTAAAGATCATTTCAAAGAAAGAATAGTCTACCCTATACACAGAGGAAGGCATTCATTCCCAGATGTATTGGAATCTCCAATGATGGTTCCAGGGGGAAAAAAAATGCTAATCATGATCAAAAGGAATGCACCTCACTAAAAATGCAGAAAGTGTGTTTAAGTTCTCTGCTTAATCTTTCACTTCTTGTGGCACTCTCATGATATCCCAAGCTCATGAGAGTCTTGCTGAAATGCATGCAGCTAGTTAGGAATTGGTCTGGCACAGTGGCTGTGCCATTATATATATATGGCTTATTACAATGGTACTTAATAAGTTCTTGATAAGAGTATTGAATTTAAATTATTTTATTCAAGCATGCCAAAAATTTACCCTTAAATTAGCATTTTTCAGAAAATTTTGTTCATTAAATTCTGTATTTTATGACAGCACCAAAAATGGAGATATTATTTCAAAGTGTATGTATGTTTAGTGGAAAGAATGACAGAGAAATATACTTGTGGTCAGCATCTCTAAACAAGCTGTTTCTGTATTGTCTAATTTCATTCAATTTTTTGAAGATCTTCTTTTTATATTTACATGATTTAAGTCTTTAAATTATTTTCAAGAAATTTATCTTTACCTCTATCTTTCTAAAGTAAGCTTTTGATGAATTAAGTAATCCTAAACTTTAGATTTTCCTGTAGTATATCTTATTAATAATATTTGAATTTTAGTAGATTTTTTAATTTAACAAAATATAAAAATCAGTAAGACCATGAGTGATACAGGGTAGTGGAATGTCTTTGCTGTAAATTATGCTATCCAAATCAAATATCTGGTTTCATGTATTAAATCCACACCATAATTATCAACTTAAGAGTGATAAATTTTATTACCTAGTGGTAGACATATCAGCTAAAACTTGCCATTGTTCATATTGCTACATTTTCCTTATTAAATCAATCTTTTAATATTTACTATGTAGGATATGTAGCATTTCAAAAGCGGTATTTTATTATTCTGGCTATTCTGAAAAGCAGGTTTTCTAATAGCTTTCCTGAGTCAAATAAACTAGATGATAATCCTGTACAAAATGCATATCTTATGGTTTCATTTTTATGTCTTAAAATTTTTATATCATGATAAATGCCACACTGTCTGAAAGCTTTTGGAAGGTACTTCACACACGTAAGTCCTGCCCTGTGCCACTGAGCCAATGTCATTGGCTCTTATTCAGACATTTGTGGTCACTCCCTTTCTGCATAGTCCTTTCTAAACTAACTATCTATCTCTAACCATGCAGGTCCCATGTGCAAGACCAGGTGAACAGGATAAGGTGTTTATCAAGAACAGCTGAATACTGGATAATGAGGGAAGTAAGTACAAAAATATCATGGAGGCAGGAAGCCAACATAAAAGTACATTGCACTAAGTCAGAAGTATGGTATGGGGCCAACATCTCTATTTCAAAGACTTCAGGGTTCAGTGACTGTGGAAATTGATAGTAGGTCAGAAAGTGGAGGAAAGAGGCTAGAAGCAAATTATACCAAACTGAGGCCATGGACAGCATGAAAGCATCAAGGTTACAGCTACTATGGAAAAGGACAAATGTCCAACTCTCCTGGGACCACGCTAGTTAGATGTAAGTTGCTGATTCAACTCTTTCCGTGAGCTGACGTATCAGTCCATATTGACTTACTTCATGTTTGGAAAACATAATCACCTTCTAGGTCATTCCAGCTACCTTTGGCATCTTCACACACTTTTATTCATTGACACAGGAAAGAAAGAGTCCTCATTGTGTGCCATTTTCTGTTCATGAAGG
>JAQZBX010076581.1:0-14405 GCA_029593785.1 Cabassous unicinctus | reverse complement strand
ACATTTTAATGAATGGCACCAACAATTGTATATTTATATCAAAAGAAAAATAAAAATTAACTAAATATGCCTACCTCACACTACATAAAGATATAAATTTCAAGTGAATTGTGGATTTAAATATGGAAACATTAAGGTATCTTCAGAAAAACTTGGCATGTTATTGGAATAGGAAATACTTTTATAGAAAACATTATTTAAAAAGAGAATATGAATAAATTGAATTGCATTAAAATGATGAATACCTCTTTCCTTCATCAATAAACACTATTGTGGGAAAACACAAACAAGAGAGGGAGAAACAGGAAATATTTCCAATGCACAACAGTCATGAGTTTCATATCTAAAATACATAAGAATATTCTCCAAATCATTAACAGATTAACAGATAACTTAATAGCAAAATAGACAGAAATTTCACATGCATTTCACAAGTGAAAACAATGAATTTAAAAAAATATATGGAAAGATATTTGACTTATTTTTGGTTTCTGCAGAGGCAGACCCTAAGATTAATATGTGAGTGCAAGTAGGTGACTTGGGAGCTGATCTAAAGAAGCAGAGGTGCTAGAGTGAAAAATTGAGAAAGATGTGGGATGGAAGCCAAATATCAGTACATTAATAAGATACAAATGAGGGGAACTGTAATTCAATCCAACTGGATACTTTTAGGGAAGACTTACAATAAGTCTCTGAATTGCCTCACACAATCAGCAAGAGATTGGGCATTTACCATTGTCTGTAATTGGTAGTAGTTATTTCCTTAGGGAATTAAATCTCCAGTAATCCCACTCTGGTCAATTGATGGACCAAGCATATTCCTGAGACTGGAAAAAGTCACTGGGGTTGCAATATGAAATTATTTGCTTGTAAGAAAAGAACCAATGGTACCTTCTACAGTATTGATCTAAATTATCAATCAGAGAACTACAGATTAAAACCATAATGCCAAACCAGTACTTGCAATCATACACTCAAAAAAATGGCTAAAAATAATGTCAATGACAGGTGTTATCAAGATGTGAAGAAAGTCAACTCTTAAATGACACTGGCAGAGAGAATGTATGTGTCTACTAAGTTTGAACAAATGCATACTCTTAAATCAACTACTCAACTCCCAATATTCACACAACAGAAATGAATGTGTATAAATTTATTCCAAAAGTTATTTACAAGAATGTTTAGAATGAACATTACATGGGGCAAAAGTGGAAAACAACTCAATAATTCATTAAACTTAGTAGGTATAAAAATATTGTGGTATATTCAAACCGTGGATTACCATACAGCAAACAATATCTTAAACTTTATTGCTACACAAAACAACATGAATGGATTTGATTCACATAATTTTATTATGTAATTGTCACTGTGTTTTAAGTACTTGTAAAAATTTTTGACATATTGGATTATAAAAAAGTATAAAATTATAATCATAACCCAAACACTGCAAAAAATAATAAATTAAGGAAGAGAATATAAAACTTAAAAATGTAACATTTTTATTTATATATGACAGAACAAAGAAAGATAAGAGATTCATACCTACAATTCTATTACTCATGTTGAGGTTTGTCAAACCATCCTGTGGCTCTTTTGTCACCACCAAAGATGCTTGGAATTATTTAGCTGTTATGATTGATAATTGATGATTGTTTAGTGTCACCAGTTTACTTTTCTGAACATGATTATTACAGTCCTCTTTAGCCAAACCACTATAAATGCAAATATTGGGACATAAGCCTGGGGATTTTCTAATTCCATTCATATATTACAACTTGACCATTATACTCCTGATCAATTATCTCAGCTGAAGTCAGAAAAACCATACTCAACTTATAGATAAACCAGGCACCTTACTGTCTCCAGGGATGAACGAGATAGCAAGATCTTAATGAGGGTCGTTAACTCCCCTGGGCAAGTATCATCCCTCGTGTAGGAAAAGAAAATTATCTTAGAATTTAAATACCATTGTCAGGGTCTTTGTTTTTCTGCATTCCAAACTATAAGAAACCATAACCTAAGGAAATTAGAGGAGCAGAATAAATGAAATAGTTGCTGAAGAAGTGCCCATGATATATCCTGTTGAATCTATATCATTCTACATGGGATGACCAGGTTCTATATCCATTGTGACGATTTGAATTTGGTGAATCCAAAAATGAGAAAGATTATGTTTTTGAACTAATACATTCCTGTGATATTGAAGTACGCTTCATATAGGGAATCAGTAGATGGACCTGGAACCTGAAAGAAGTCCATGTGGATATCAATCCCCCAAAGATAGCAGCTGGAAGACGCTCATGAGACTTCTGCCATTCAGAATCTGGTTTCCTCCTGAAGTCAGGAGAAGGACTGGATATTCTCCAGGGGCCCTCCTGGGGAATTGATGGGTGGGGTAATCAATCAAAACAGCAAACATCTGGGACTCCTCCCATGCCATTAGCAAAGGCATGGAATAATTAATGGTTTAAAAAGGAAGTTGAAAGGTCAAGTCTCTCTCATTTTTCTTGGCTTCTGCACCCTCCTCTCACCAATTCCACCCCTCCCAACATGGATCAACATGCAAGTAAAACCTGGGCATTTTTAAACTATAATGGGAAATTGTAGGCTAGAAATCAGCCCTCTTTATTACTCTTCAGTCCCTTCCTCTCTCTGGGACCCATGATTAATTATTTTCTCCCATTTCTTTTCCATCCCTACCTTAATAAATTACTGGCCTAACTTACCTGATATGCTTGTAAAATTCATTTCTGCAGCATAGTCAAGAATGCAGACAAAATCCAGTAACATATTTGGTGATTGCCAGCCAGGTGGTTACTGGTGTGTGAAACTATGTCCTACAGCCTGTTAATACCCTCTTTTGCTTACCCATTTTAAACTGGTTCACCTATGAGCCCCATAGGATGCAATCTTGGGAGGGAAGAGGCTGGGCCATGGGAATTCTCTGCATCTGTACCATGCATTCAGGCTTGTGAGATCTGACTCTGGCCGGGAGGACTGGGGCACAGGACAGGGGATCAAATCAGGGCCCTGCCAAGACAGAGGTGCCCCAGATGAGCAATGAGCACTGCACAGCTACTTTTTCAAGCCCTTTTAGCAACCAGTTGGCTTTTCCCCCAAGCCATTGACTTCTCCCGCCCTCTTTCTTCCATGGCAGGGGACATGCCAATGACTCCAAGCCAGAAGTTGCACCTCTTAGCGGGTCCATGCCCTTGAAAACCACCTTGCTATTGACCACACATAGCTACCTGATCTGAGATGTGGTGGGAAGGCAGCAAGCAGGGCCAAGATAGGTGCCATGGGAGTTCCCTTCCCCAGGCAGGTCACAGGCAAAGGCTCCTCTCATAATTAACCTTTACCCATGTTTTACCTTCCTACTTCTTACTACCAAATTTGTCAGTACAAGTTTTTGTTCAAATGCCTTAGAATGTCTTAAAAACTGTTTAAATTGAAAATGCATTTGCTATTGAGAAACTTATTGCCTCAGGTCCCTAAGGCCTTTTAGCTAGAACAATAGATCTCTTATCACTTAATGGCCTTTTGATGGCTGGTATAACTGAGAATAACCAGAGAAGTATAACCAGAGAAGTAACTCTGAATGTCTCCCAATACTCAACCTGGGTGCTTTGATTCAGAGAGCAGCCAAAGTTCCCTGAGATTTATCTCAGGAGCTTCCATTTGGGTACCAGTGCAGTCATTCTTGGACCATGGAATGTAGAGGTGCCAAGAAGCACAGCAGTAAACTCTGAATGGCCCCCAAGAAATTCCTTGGGCCCTTCTATTCAGAGGGCTGCCAACCGTCCTCTGAGACTTATCTCAGATGCTTTGGTTTGGATAACTACTCCGTCTAATGCCTATTCAGCTTGGTGGGTTTGGTCTGAAATTTGGGGTTTCAGGACCCCCCAAGACCTAGGTCAGTCAGGTTCTGGATTAAATTCTCAGTATGCTGAGAACAGAGGATCAGCTTCAAATTAATTGGAGTGGTAAACATTTTAATCAGACTTGGACTCTGGAATGCCAGATGAGTCAACTGAAAAGTACTTCTTCATTCTTCCTAGAATAATGGGCATTGTCTCCATAGTGGTGTCTTAAATATTTTCTACTGCTGGTCTACATGGCCACAATATAGCTGAGAGCAGCCTCTGTTCTAGATCATATGCAGAGAGACATTAAACATGTGAAAAGTCCTGGTAAGCATCATTAAACATGTGAAAAGTCCTGGTAAGCAGAGGGACATTAAACATGTGAAAAGTCCTGGTAAGCATCATTAAACGTGTGAAAAGTCCTGGTAAATTTTTTCTACTGCTGGTCTACATGTCCACAGTATAGCTGAGAGCAGCCTCTGTTCTAGATCATATGCAGAGGGACATTAAACATGTGAAAAGTCGTGGTAAGCAACATTTTCTAAGTAGTTGATGAATGTGCTTAACACAGATTTCCCTTTTAACCCTTGTTCCAGAACCTGTCCCACTCATACCCTGGGAAGGATTGGCATACCCACATGCCATGCTGCCAGGGCTAAACATTTCCCACAGAAAGGAAATATCAAATGAAGTGTCTAAGACCCACTTCAGCTTAGCCCCTCTGAGATGGTTCATGGGCAACCATTCCTCACCCAGGACCTGGAAACCAGCTTCTGATAAAAAACTTGGAAAGAAAACAAGCCTCTCTCTCAGTTAGAGCCAAAATGGAAGTAACTTTCCTCTGTAGTGCTGATCACTCCCACAGCTATTAAAGTTAATGGAATTTCCAGCAGGTGCACTTATCCCAAGTGAAACCAGCTACCGAGGAAAGTGCCAGCTCACCAGAAGCATCTAATGGACACTCAACTACCAGTCATTGGATGGCCTGAAATACCTCCTCCAGACACAAACCTGTCTGTGTCAAAGCCAATTGTTCCCTCTACTCTAGCCAAGACATCCATTGTTAGGGGGATGGCAAACCACACACCACTTAAGAAACCTTGTCTGTTTATATCTCCTGTAACTTAACTGAAAAGGGTAATGACTCTTCTCATTCTTCTACTACCAGAGGAAGTGGGATTAGCAATTTATATCTAACTCCATTACTGAAAGAATAATACTGTTTCCCACTAACTTTGGGAAATGCACCCTTTCCTACAATTGTGGTCCAATATCCTCTTAGTGGGACCATATATACTCAAGATTCTAATCAAGGTTATTTCTTTGAGACTCAACACCTTGTTAACCATATGGAGACTTCACTCAGCTTCACCCAGGATGTTAGATCTTCCTCCAACCAAGATTAAATAGCCAGTTGGTTGTACACCTTGTCAGGTAAGGCCTACTGCCCCTAACTAGCAGGAAGTAGCTACAGAAGAATGACCATTTCCCTTCAGCACCCCTTTAAAAATAAAGGTGTAAGCTCTCTGAGTGGGGAATAAAGCAGGCTAGATAGGAAGTCAATAGATGGATCTGGAAATTGGCAAGAAGTCCATGTAGATATCGATACCTCCAAGATGACTGCTGGAAGACCTTCATGAGATTTCTGTCATTCAGATCAATGTTTCTTCCAGAAACCAGGAGAAGGCCTGGATATTCACCAGGGTCCTTTTATAATTGGGACCTCCTTAGGGATTGATGGGTGGGGTAATCAATCAAAACAGCAAACAGCTGGGACTCCTCCGATGCCATTAGCAAAGTCATGGCATAATTAATGGTTTACAAAGCAACTGCAAAGGTCAAGTCTCTCTTGTTCTTCTTGGCTTCTGATCTCTACTCTTGCCATGTCCTGACCTTCACGCATGGATCAACATGGAAGTAAAACGTGGGCATTTGTAATCTACAATGGGAAAATGTAGGCTAGAAATCAGCCCTCTTTATCACTCTTCAGCCCGTTCCTCTCTCTGGGACCCATGATCTGTTATTTTTTCCCATTTCTTTTCCCTCCTTACCTTAATAAATTACTGGCCCAACTAACCCTACATGCTCTTGAATTTCACTTCTGCAGCATAGTCAAGAACTTAGACAAAATCCAGTAACAGTATGAGATCTTATTGACTGGTCTATATTAATGACTGTGATGGAGTCTCTGATCTCTTGCTGGGTCTGATATAAACAAAGACACACACAAAATAATAGAGTTGTAACATTTTGTCACAACCATGTGAAAGAAAGGTCTCCAGGCTTGCCCACAGCAAAGATCAAAGAGAGAAGCCATAAGAGGCTCAAGGATTTGAGGCCCAGGGAGATAAGACTGATTGTCCACAGCTGAGTTCTAGGAGAAAGTATAGAGAGACCCACTCTCTTGCCCGTTTGCTACTGTCAGGATATGATCAACAACGAAACTCGGTGAGAAAGCATTTCTGATGGTGCCTTGATTTGAACATTTCTGAGCCTCAACTGTAAGCTTTTATCTCAAATAAATCCCCGTTATAAAAGCCAACACATTTCTGCAAGTTTGCATTGGCAACCTTTTGACAAACTAAGACATACATTAAGATAAAGTGCATTCAACTCTCTCTGTCTCTTACACACAATATATCTATATGCATATATGTATTGAGAATTTTGAGGATTCTGAAAGTTAAGTAGTCAAAATTAAATTGGAGAAGAGTACCAGAATTTATTCTGAACACACCATAGAGTTATGGAGAATGTGAGGTTCATAAACCAATCTAACAAATATATTTATAAATTCCTAGAGATATTCTGATCTGAACATAAATGAATCAAATCCTAACAACCACAAAAAAGACTTTCAGAACTGAATTAACAGAAAGACCATCATGAAGGCATCAAGCTTGGCACTGATTGTAGCACATGGGTATAGAAACAAATAGATGAGAAGGTTCTGAATATGGAAATTTAACAAAAGTCCAAAACAGAGAGGCCGGTTAGATCTTATGTCATAAACAGAACTGGGAGAATTTTGTAACAACAAAAAGTATAGCATTCTCATAAAATTTAAACAAGACCAAGAGTACATTTTTGAATATTGTAAAATATTTGAAATATGTAAGAAGAAATCCAAAAATACTGGGAATACAAAGATTCAGGAAAGTTTCAACTCATAAAGCAAAAAACAGTTTTAAAACTGTCAATCCTGAGATGAATATAAATGTTGGAATTATATGACAAATGATTTAAAACAGCTATTATAAAAATGATCAAATAAGTAAGGGTAACTCCTCTTGAAATTAATGAAAATTTGAAAGACTAAGATGAAAAAGAGGCAGAATCAAAGAGAAATTTTAGAACCAAAGAAAATATTCATATATGGAAAATATAGAAATAAATAATAAATGGATTATCAAATTTAATTAATTAATTAATCAATTAGATATGCTCTAAAACAGAATGTAGATCACAGAAGATATTTCAAGAGTAAAGGCTCACAAGCACAGTCATCATTATCAAGGGCCCATCAATGGATCATCCTCATTTGCTAGTCATTGACCCTGCACTTAGGGAACTGTTCTTGCTTCATTAGTGAACCTGGCAGAGCTCTCCAGGATGAAAAATCAGTATTCTCTCAGTTATTGTGTGAATCTCCACCCTCCATGAAAATATCTCATGAACATTTGAACCCATTTATATACTTTATATGCATGCCCAGGTGAACTTACTCCCCTTGGACCTTTTGATGTTTGGAGCTGGCATTTTTTAATTCTGCAATTCTTTAGTGTTCCAGAAAAATAAATCTTCTAATTTTCATAAGCAACATTTTCGTTTATGGTCTTTCGAAACAAGAGATCATGATTCCAAATTACTACAATAAGGAAGCAAATTTCAGTAGTGAAGAGAAAACTAAAAAGCAGTCAAGAGGAAATGTAATAGGATTTCCTCATATTTTATAATAGAGCATCCATCTCTATTATGCAAAAGCATAGAGCATGGTGGTGATAAAAAAAACAATGGAGTTTAAACCCTATTTCATAAAAGTAAAAAAAACAGCATGTAAAGATGTAAAAAGAGATTACAAGTAATAGACACACAAAGCCCATATAGACAAATTATTATGATTAAATGTGAGTAGAATATTTGCTAAAATGAAAGTACATGGTTAAGACTTTCTGCTTTTTCTATGGTAATGGGAACATAGACTGGAGATGAAGGTTTGAGGGTAGAGTATGAGATATAATTTTTTATTATTCATGTTTCATTTTATCCAATATTTTATTTTGAAAAGGTATAAGTTATAGAAAAGTTGAAATGTTATAATGTACATCCATGTACACTTCACACTATTTCATTAATTCCTAATATATAACTTTCTCAACACATATATTTTTAAATTTATAAACATAGATAAATCTTCTCTGAGGCATTTCATAAAGTGTCTGTACAATTTTTCAAATATAATTGCCATATACATTTATTCATATATATGATTGTAAATGTTATTAAAATATACATTTTTAAATATGCCATTTAAACATTTGAAAGAGTGTTTCAGACTTCTTGACACTTCACATGTAAATTCTTTAGAATATATCTACCAAGATAGGACATTCATCAACAAAATCACAATTTCATTCTTGTAGCCAAGAAAGAACGTCAAACTTCCCTTTTCCTCTCCTTAGAACCTCTGGTGGCCACTGCCTTCATATCAATGATACAAGTTTTTCCATTGCTAGAATAGCAAGTGTATTTTAGTTCATATTTTCATTCCTCCCTTATGTTTGTTCATTCTTCACTCTTGAGGATTTTGGGATGGTGATGCCCACTCTGTATCTGATTTAGAGAAGGCTTAGTTTCCATGGATCAGATGAACGGAACTGTCTTGTCTTCAACTGGAGACACCCTCCATTTTTTGGTATGGGTTTTGTCCATCATGATTCTTTTTTCAAATGTCCTGAGCAAGTCCAATGAACTGAAGAGAAGGTGTTGCAACTCTGGTGAGAATCAGGGCTCGACCAGCAGATGAACAAACCAAAGATTTAAGTCTCTGGGATATATATTTAATGAGTATAGTGCTAATTTTAGGTTTAAATAAAAGGGGCATTAGAGTCATGTGTAGGGAAATTATAAATGAGTCTAACTCTATTACACTGGAAAGCATATATTCCAAAGTAAGGCCCACTGATGGGGTGCCAAATTCCTCAGGTTGTCTGCCCTGCCTATAGTGTCTACCTGTCTGAATGCCCTCAGGAGCAACCTTGCTTCAGGCACTTGTTTACTGTTGCAGGCAGTGAGATCCTCCTAAGATGTGCATAACCATAACCTCTCGAATGACCTCCCTGCTCACTCTGAAGTCTCTTAGTCATAAAAACCCATTTGTTTTTAATATTTCTTGCTTTTGGCCAATTTGCATTGATGGTTGGCACTTGGTAATAATGCCTGGAGGGAAAGTGGCAGGGGCAGGGGTTTAGTATATGGGAATCCCCTTCATTTTTTAATGGAACATTTTGTAATCTAAAGCTTCTTTAAAAATAAAAAAATTATATAACTTAAAAATACTTGATCTAATAGTGCATATGTTACATATGTATAATATTACATAATATAAAATGTGCAATATCTGTCTATATATTATAAAATATGATAAGCAATACAGTTTTCCTGTTATATTAATCATTCATTGCAATATAAACTAGAATTTATTTACCCAAAGTATTGTCATAATACACCAAAGAATATGTTTCTCTGTAAACTAATATTCAGTGATTTACATAATACATATTCTAATAAAAATAAAAGGCAAGGTGCCAATAATGATTATAGCAGACCTTCTTTCATATAAAAATGAAAGGAAAATAAACAATTATATATATATACATACACACATTCACTTAAATACATACATATACATAAACCTTTAATAAAATTTGTATTACGATTTACAAGCACAAGGCATCAAAATCCAAAAGAGGTTAACTTGGGTAGGAATAGGATTGGAGGGATATGGATGGCAGTAAAATACTGAATATAAATTTTTATTTATGTATGACTCTGTATATGTTCTCCTCATTAAAAATATATTTGTATTTCAATTGATGAGAAAAGCAAGTCTTAAAATGGAATGCAAACAAAAAAAGCAATACAAATTCACATTAAATTCCTATTATAGACATGAAGAAAAAAAGCATTAATTCTAATAACTTATGAACATTGTATCAAAGGATATAAATTTAGGGATATATTCTAAATACAAAATGGGCATACAAAAATTTAGAACTTTTTGTTTGGTGGTGGTAGCATCAGTGTCATAATAACCAAATTAGAGTGTATTTATTGTAGGCTACAAAAAAATGATTAACTATATTGACACTTTTGGGATCCAGGAATTTCACTGTGAGAAAGATATAAAAAGGGAATGAGGATGTGAACAAGTGATTTTGGAGGCATATTATTATTATTTAATTTGAATGAAATAATTAGTATGAACTCTTAAGTCCTTTAAATATAAATTTAAGCATGTGTGATTTTAATTAGAAGTAATTAATTTATATTTATTTAAAAGGTCATAGGTAGTCATTACCTTGCTGGGAAATCTTGTTTGGAGTTACATATTAAAATAAGTTGAAATTCCACCCATTTTTTCTCAAAGGTTGTAACACCATTTCTTCTGTGCATGGTAAATAGTTTTAACTATATACAAGTATAAAATTATGTAGTAATGCATTAAAAATAGTGCTATATAAACAGTCAACTCTTGTAAATACTGGGCTATAGTTAATAGGAAAATTATAAAAATGTTCTTTCACAAAATATAAGAAAAATATCACACTAATGCAAAGTGTTAATTATAGGGTGGTGTATGGGAACCCTGTTATTATATGCATGATTTTTACGTAAACCTACATTTTCAATCCAAAAAAAAAATGAACACACTCATAAAAAATGAAAGGTATTGGAGATTTACTGTCTATGATGAAAAATAAAAATTTATAGCAGCATGATTAGAATTTCATATTTTTGGAGACTATCTTTATGTTTTCAGAAAAAATATACTAATGACAACAACTTACTGCTTATATATTTTTTGACAATACAAACCCTGAAAATACATTTTGGTTTTTCTTACCATAGAACATTAGAAGATAGAAAATTTTCACTCTTCTACAAATTAGATTTTTCAATATATTAAATTTGTTAGTTATAAAGTGAGTGCCCATTATTAGGTTGGTATTAATTCACTATTAATAAGAAGAGAAGCCTATACCCTCTAGAGTCCTAATTGTTGCTTTTCCGTAGAGGAAAAAGGCCATAGAATAAATTGTAAAATAATTTCATGTATGAGCTCTGTATATAAGTGAAGAATTTGTTTTTCTTTATTGATACATTTTTGTTATTTGAATCATTTTACTTTCATATTGAAACATCATATTGGTAACGAAATCTCAGAAAAGGAAAAGCAAGAAAGTTTTTGCTGAATTATGGATTGTCTAAGCTAAAAGAAACAAATAGATGTTTGTAAAATTGTTAATATGTTCTGAAAATGTACACATTGAAGAAACTAGCCAAAACTAAATATTAATTAGGTAAGTTAAACTGTGCATTTTGGAAAAATATTAGATGGGTGGCTAAATAAATATATAAAATTTATTTGTCTTAAAATTTGTGCATAGCCATACACTTATATCCAAAACCTTTGTATGTAGAATTCTGCTGTATCTAAAGCATGTTTATGACTAATGTGCTTTGATTTATATTTCCTTGATAATCGGGTCCATGAGACCTACTATTCAACAAGGATATCAAAAAACAGGTGGAGATATTTCAATGTAGAAGGTTTTTAAGAGTCTTCTAGTTTATCAGCTATTGGTCCATTGGCTTAAACTAGATGGTAAAAGAACTCTTCCTTAGCAATATATTTTATAAGACAATTCTATATCCTATTTTCCAAAAACATTTTGAATGTAATATTTCTTTGATATTGATGTAGTGAATAAATTATGTTTTGAATTATCTTAATATCTATAAGCAATAATTTTGCTTAATGAACCCATTTTTTTTTCTCTGTGCAGGGGAAACTTGAAGTAGCTATTTTATACAGATATATACCATATATGGTGCATTTCCCTTTGACCACATGTTAAAGTATGGGTCACAGAAATAACCAGAAAGCTTAATTGCTAATTAATTTCCTATAATAGGCCCTTTGCTGTGGATCCTCATATATGTATGTCTGTTTATGACTATGAAAAGAGGTGACCTCAGCATGTGTGATTCATATGCTCATATGCATATTTTCCTTTAATTTACATCTTTTTATGGTTAGAAATCAGAGTCAAATTTCATTTTTATCCTGTGTGATTATCTAACTGTCAAAGAACTATTTATTGAAAAGCCTGTGTTGTTTATTTTATCATCACACACGAGCTCTGTCAAATATTAAGGGTGTGTATCTCAGCGTGTTTGTAACTGTCCCCTTTATTCTTTAGTACCAGTCTCTTATTATATTTCTTTACTTAGACTATGTAAATTCAAATGATTTAACATAAATTAAATTTGAAAATGTGAGTTAAATTGAAAAATATGTATTTTAATTACACTTTGAAATGCTTCTAGAAAAGCCCATGGAAATGGTTGAATTTCATATGTGGAGTTCTATAACATAAATTTTTCTTCAAATATGAGTAGACAATGCTTTGGGGAAATATATCTGAGCAGTGTGATATTTACTCATTAGACATATGATAGTACTGCTGTGTTTTTAAAAAAAGGTGATTTTAGGAGAAGAAAATACCGAGTGAAATATTTACTTTAGACAGTAGATTTCCACAGATGAGGTGAATTAATGTATTAGGTGTTTTGTGTGGTACTTTTAAACTGATAGAAATTTGCACTTTTGAGGGTGTCAAGAATTGAGTTAAAAGCTAAACTGAGAGATCCCTGAGCTGAGATGAACCAGAACTGAACTGATGTCCCAGTTGATGAAGATAGTAGATTTTAAAAAGTCAAAGCCAAAGCAGAAGTAAACAGTGAAACCTTCAATTCCTTAATGTGATAGTTTAAACAACAGCGTACAGGAAGGAAAGATGGATGCTCCCACTTGTTCATTTCTCCAGTGAATGTGCCAGCAAAAGATCAGATGGATCAGTACCTACAAGGGCATCTCTCACTTTTGGAGGTTCCACACACAAAAGGCTCCTGCCATTTTATGGACCCAGAGTCTGGGCATGGGAGGAGGAACAGAGTCTAGCTGGGGTACCTGAGGAAGACCTTGGCTTTGAGCCCCTGGGAGGGAGGCCTCCAACTGGACGAATCTTCCCTAGGATTTCATAAATGCACAAGAGCATGACCAGGCAAGGAAGCCTGAGCCCTTGACTGCAATTCCTTTCAGAGGCAGCAAGGCACTGACTGTGCACCAAGTCTGCGGTGAAGGGCAGCTTTCTCTCTCTGTGGCTGCCAGTAAAGCCTTTGTAATTGCCTCTGGTCGAAAAATCACAGGAAAGGTATTTGTGTTTGTTTGTTTTTGTTTTTGTTTTTGTTTTTGTTTTTTTGTTTTTAAACAAGTGCAACACTCTTCATGTCCATCTCTTGAATTTTTAGGAGCCCAGTGAGAAATATAAGTTACCCCTCAATATTGATCCCAATAGGTCTCACTTTGAGATGTTGTATAAATAAATGGGATGTTAATCTGAGGCAACAGCAGACCAAACCCATGATCAAAATCACTCCAAGAATATTGATCAGCCCTGCAAAGAATATTAAATGTAGCCATGAACATTAAACATTGCCAGGTTATGTAAAAGATGTCTTATAATACATTGGTCTGTTTTAGAGAGCAAGGGACTTTCTTAAATTTTCACATGAAACTTTTTTACCTGACCTGAGGAACTAATTTATTTACAGCACAGCTCTGAACTGTAAAAGGAATGTTACCTGAATGCCTTTCAGCGCTGAGGCAGTGCCATGATGGAGTACACACACAAGAAGGAAACGTTCAAATGACACACTGGGCTCCCTTGAAACAGTGCTTACAATATTAGGATACCTCAATCAGAACATTTATATGTTCATTAGGTATTTAAGTTCACCAGGCTTCCAGTATCACCTCTCATTGCCCCAGCTGCACGGGGGTTTCTAGTCTAGGGCTAATAATTTAGTTTAGTCCTTGGTTTAAAATGACCAGCTAAGGCATTCAATTTCAAACAGTTTTGTTTGCCCATGATGACAGTGCAATTGTCTCATGATTCTGGACATCTGGAGGTGTTCTGCTTGGGCATTACAGGAGCTGGGGCCACATTCTTTTTATCATAATGAGCACTTTCAGGTATGTTTTTAGGTCAGCAGTTAATTGAATGCAAAGCACTCCCAGCATCTTAGAAAGGTAGCTTGTGAGTATTTTTTCAGGAGGGAAAAGTTTTCAGGGACAGTTCTGAAAAACAAAGGTCATTAATATGTCCCCCTCCTAAACACCTCCCTAGGTGATGGATTGTTGTTATTTTTGTTAGTGTGTCCATTCCATTTACTATATATATATATATATAT
>JAQZBX010076580.1:0-14406 GCA_029593785.1 Cabassous unicinctus | reverse complement strand
AATGAAAGAAAGAAGAAAGGGGGGAGGAAAGAGGAAAGAAAACCAAGAGGCAACAAATAAACAGAGAAAAAGCAAGCAATCACACTGGCAAGCAGTCAAACAAAGCTGATGGGGATCAATATTCCCTGGGGTCCCGTGGATTCTCTCAGCCTGCTTGTGTTTATCAAACAATTTCCCCACAGTGTTTTTGTATGCAGGTCCTGAAGAAACTTTTGGCTATTAAACTAAATTTAAAAGAATTTATTTTTCATTTATTAAAGGAACCATTTTATTTATTTATTTATTTGTTTATTTATTTTTTGGCATAATACGGGACCAAAAATAAGTCCTTCTCTAGACAACCCCCCTCACGGAAGAGTCTCTAAGTGGGGTCCTGGAAACTAATCAAGCACTTCCCAATTTCTGCATTCCCCAGGGACGCAAAAGTCTGATATGTAGAACACTAAAAACTGCACTCTTGCAGACTCCGCCCTTCTGGATCAGAGCCCTTGCGTCATTGGCCTGCGTCTAAATGAGGTTAACTGCAGATTCGCCTTTCCCCTCAGCCTGGCGCTACTTCAAGTTAGCTTATCTGCTCCCCGATTTTATGAGGGGCTTCAGGCAGCCAAATTGACAGCTAAAATATCCCCTCTCTACTTTCTGTCAGAACTCTCCCTCCTTTGGGGAGCGCCCCTCCTCCCAGCTCCGCGGGCCGGCGCCAACTCCTGCACTTCTCAGCTTCTCAGCTCCCTAGAAGATTAACCCCTTCCCTCCTCTGGTTCCAGTTCACTGCAGCTGCTTTGCTCGTCTAAGTTGCGGGGGCTTCAGGAAGCCAAATCCCCAGACAATAAAGCTCCCTTACCAGAGCTCCCCCCTCATAAAACGCCCCCTCCCACCGGGTTGGGTCACCCAGTTACTGGAGTGATGGGATTCGCTGCTCCAGCTGGCTTTTTTTTTTTCCCATAAGGGTGGGCATCAGCCGACTGTGTTAAGCACCACAGGCAGGCTTAAAACTCACGAAACTCTATGGTTCAGTCCACACCATCGATCTGTCCAGATAGATGTCCCAAGCTTCTTACTCCACACACCCAGAGCACAGACACCCGTGCCGCACCTTGTCCACTCTCTGCCATGATCTGGGAACTGCTTGCAGTCGCCCTCCTAAGCCGACGCCATCTTTTTCCTCCAACGAAGGTGGAATTCTTAACAATGTCATTGAGCTGCCATAACAGCCTTGGACTCCCTAATCATAGATTTTCAAGGTGTGGATAAATAAACCCTCCAAAATTTTAACATCCCTTATTATTCATCTATCTGTTTCTTGCAGTTGAATGCCAACCCTATCTAGATACACTAGAATATTCTGATATATTCCAGATTTTATAAAATAAAGGGCTACTAATTAAAGAGTTGCATGGGGATATAAATTGTTAGAGGTTACGTTATTCCATAATAATCATTCCAGTGATGTTTCATTTTATCTTTTGATAACTACTGCACATGAACAAATGCCAGGAGAATGTAGTAGACATCGAGAGGAGAGCTACAATTGTAAGCAAACATCAAAAATCACAGCATATAGGAACAGAAACTGAATTGATATACACTTATAAGCATATGTGAGTACTTTTTAGTATGGAAAATTTCTTCACCTGCAGAGCAATATATAAATGGTGACAATCAGCAATCTGAGCAGTGACAAGAGCCCATTTCCACCCAAAGCATTATATCTCTGCTGATAAAGTCCATGTATGTGATGAATAATGAGGTAGGGCCATCTTGCCTGCAGGACAACAGCCTATTTGTTCACAAGGTTTAGCAGTATGACCAAGAAAATTCTCTTCCATTATACTATGAATGTGATGGAAACAAAGCCTGCCACCCTCTGATGCATCACCATCTGAATTGGGGCCCATGAACCAGCAACATCAGCACCTGGGACCTCCTCAGAAATGCAGACTCTAAGGCCCTATCCCACGCCTGCTGAGTTGAAACCAGTATTTTAAGGATCAATGGGTGATTTGTTTACACAGTAAAGCTTAGCAGCAGTGGTGTAATGTACCTAGGAGTAAATAAGGCCAGGATTGAACAGAAGCAAGGGAGGGTAGAAGCAAAAAAGGTTTTGAGAAGTTTCAAGTGCTATGAACCTTACAACTGTCATTTCTGTTTCCCTTGAAAACCTTGAGTCATACAGGTTCCTTTCCTTATCAACTGGGACCCCCAATTGTCTCAGTGTTTATCTTTATTTTTCCATCAAGATCCAGCATCCCCACTCTCTCCCATCACATATATGCATTCAGAGAGGACATAAGCCATGATTGTTGGTGGGAACATTATTGGTGAAATCCCCAAATGGAAATTAAACAAATTCTCAACAAAAGTAAAGTGGGATACACCACACCAATGAATAAATAAGCAGAAAGGATTACCATGAAACAATGAAAATGGCTGGTTCATAGCCATATCCAAAAATGTGGGTAAAGTCATGGAAATAAGCATTCATAAAATAATATATAAATTATAATAAATTTATATAAATTACACAAAAATAAAAATTAACTTACAATTTAGAGTTAAGAGAGTGGTCTTTAAAAATGGGTAAGGTGTCTAGAAAAAAACAGATTTGTGGAAAACTCAAAGGTTCTTGTTTTACAGGGGTATTCATTTTGAAAATATTCAGCAAGCTGAATATTTATAATATACTCTTCTGTGTGAATAATGTTTTTGTTTAAAGCTATTTTTAAGGTGAAGTGAGAGTAAAAAGATAAAGCATCGGGTGATTTATAAAATATATAGATTTTTCACACACATGTCCTTTAATTTTTAGGATAAAATGTGTAGAAAGATCAGACAGCTTGCTTAAAGAGATGGCAAGTATCATATATTCTGTCAAATACAATAGTGCAATATGTGCAACCCAGTCCTGCACCCCAATGCATATATCCCATTACATATGAACACCTAGATTTCTTACTTCAATGAGTAAGTGTTAATCATCAAACAGGATTATTTTACTGGTAACCAGAGGTTCTGAGGAAAGTAGGAGGGAATAATAGGTGTAACATGGGGCATTTGGGGGCCATTGGAATTGTTCTGATTGTTACCATAATGACGGATACAGGTTATTATACATTTTGTAAAAACTTATGAAATTGGGCACTACAAAGTGTAAAACATAATGTAAACCATAGACCATGGATAGTAGCAATGCTTCAATATGTGTTCTTCCATTAAGAAATGCACCACACCAATGAAAGGTGAAGTTAATGTGGGAAATTGTGGAAGGAGAAGAAGGTGGGGTATATGGGCACCACATATATTTATTTTCTTTAATGAGGTTTTTAAATAAGGTTTTAATTTTTTTTGCAATTTTTTCATTTTGAAATTATTTCCAACTTTTAAACTAGTGTGAAGAACTCCTGTATCTTTTACTCAAATTCCCTAATTATTATTATTTTACAACGTTTCCTTTATCATTTTCTCTTTTACTTTGGGAAGAGCACTGAGCTCTCAAATGGCCACCAGATCCTCCACTCTACCCCAGAGGCAAATACTGTCATGTGAATTCCCTATATTTTCTGTAATATAAAATTTCTTTAAAAATGAAGTAAAAAAAATTCTTTTCTATTGTAGTGCAATGTATGATTTAAAGTTATCTTCAAATTTAAGATGATATCTGAATTTAGGCCAGGTTCCTGTTCCACAAAATGTTCAAAAGATCACAATTTCTGGCTCTGAGGCTTTCACTCCTATAGTAACAGACACCACCTATGTCCCAGAAGAAATGACAAGTTTAGGTGTTCCCTCCCAAAGAATCTTTTCAGAACACTCATCATTTGTTTATTCCTAATACTGTAGATGAAGGAGTTCAGCATAGGTGTGACAACAGTGTACATCAGCGAGGCTGTTGTACTTGAGTGTGCATTTGACAATGCAGTGGAACTAAGATACACTCCTAAGACTGTACCATAGAATAAGGAGACCACTGAGAGTTGAGACGCACAGGTGGAAAATGTTTTATACTTCCCCTGAGCTGATGAGATTTCCTGTACAGAGGTAAAAATCTTGGAATAAGAGTAAATCATACCAGTGAAGGGAGAAAGAACCGGCAGCCCAACTGCAAAATGCATCACTATTTCATTGAGGATGGTGTCAGAACAGGAAAACTTGATCATCAGATCAAAGTCACAGAAAAAGTGGGAGATTTCCTAGTGGTTATGAAAAGACAGCCACAACAGCATTAACCTTTGTAACAAAGAATTCAAGGCCCTCATGGTCCCAGAACTAGCAATCTACAAAACTGAGGATTCACGATGGCCATGTATTTTAAAGGGCGGCAGATGGCCACGAAGAGGCCATAGGCCATCATGGCCAAGATGAAGTCATCCAACCCTGTAAAGAACATGAAAAAGTACATCTGGGTGAGGCAGCCTTCATAGGTTATGACTTTTATCTGTGTCTGTATGATCATCAACATCTTTGGGACAGTGGTGGAGGATAAACAAATGTTGATAAACGACAGGTTGGAGAGGAAGAAGTACATGGGTGTGTAGGTGTGGGAGTCACTGATGGTGGCCAGGATGATGAGCAGGTTCCCAATGATGGTGACCAGGTACATGGGAAGGAACAGTCCAAAGAGGAGTGACTGCAACTCTGGAACCTCTGAAAATCCCCAAAGGAGAAATTCTGAAATTCCTGTATTATTTCCTGGTTCCACATGCTTGACGTGACTAACTAAAAAGAGAAAAATAACATGAGTAATTTTTCAAACAATCAACCATTAATAACCTATCTATAATTTGTATTTTGGAGTAAGGAAATTAATTTCTGAATTTGTTTGTCAAATCTAAATAGGGATCATCAACATTGATTAGCAATTGCTTCCCTACTTTCAAAATATTCCCCAGTCTGTCATGCATTGTAAGTTTTACGGAAACTCATTCATTCATTTGTGGAATGAATATTTACTACAGCTCTTCTACAGACACTGACTAAGAAATGGGAATAATGCACTGTAAACAAAACTTACCTGCAATCTGATAATGGAGATAGAGATCTTACATACATGCATATACATATTTGTGTAAATATTAAGACATTTATAATATGTTTAGGTTCACGAGAGCATGGGGATTGGTGATTGCAGGTTCTGTATGGCAGAAAAGTCAGAAATTCAAAGAAGATAATGTTGAACTTCACAGAGATGCACATTGAAAATTCCAATGAGAGTGATGATAAAAAGTCCCCAGAAGATGGATACTTGAAATAGAGATAGAAATTCTTTTTTCTGACTAATGAAATCCTCAGTGTTTCCTCTAAGTCTCCATGTAGTGGATGAGAAGACTCCTGTCATTGCTGAAAGCAATCTCTATTTCTGATTGCAGATGCAATCAGCCATAGATGGAATCAACTGACTAATGATTTAAATCCATTTTAGAAACATCCTCACAGTAACAATCAAACCAAAGCTTGCTTGGCCAAACAGCTGGACACGATAACCCAGAGAAGTTGACACATAAAAATAACCATCAAAATCCAAACATAATAACCTTACCACCAATACACATCTCCTTAAATGGCACTTAATTTCTAAATAAAGTCAATAACATAAACAATCTTTCACTTTAATTAACTCAACTGTACTGCATATGACGGGAAATGTACTAGCACTGTCCACAGAAGAGGATGAAAGAACTTAGGTAATATTAATTATTATCCTTTATATCTTATAAATTAAATAGAATAACATAAAATTAATACATTTTATTTAATATAAGGATAAGGGAGAGGAAAAAACAAGATATTTGCTTAATGCAAATATACAAATATACCTGGAAAAAAACAAGGAAGTAATAACTCCTTATTTCTGCAACTGGTTATGTGCTCTTATCTCATATTTAAAACTATCTCCATCTTCTACTCATTCCATATTCACAGTACCCTCAGCAAGCATCTCAGCTGGTCATGGCTATTTGCCTGTTTTAATAATCCAGTTCTTCAATCCTGACCAAGTTGGGCTTTAGTTGTATTCCTGGCATGGGTTGTTGCAGTATTTCAATGTCTTTAACCGTGGAAGATGGTAGCATTAAGAAATGCCCTATAATCTGGATTATTCTGCAATGAGTACAGTATCTCCCTTCTTTGCCATTTGATTCTGAGGCCTGAGGATGCCAAAGTGGTCTGTTCACAATCATGTCACCCAGTTCAATGGAAACATTGTTGTGTCTCCTGATGGGAACACTATTCCTTTTCTAAAGAAGACCTCTAGCCCAGCAGAGCATAAGGCCAAAGTTATATGAAGCAAACATTTTCTAATGAATCAGTAAGGGTAATAGTGAATGGTGCCACTCCCATTTCCATACCTTATTTCCTGGACCCATGAATACTGCCTATGCAAGAAACAGCACTATACAGTGGTTGCTGATTTCAAGCCTCCTGGAGAAAATTGCCTGAAATTTCCAAGTATTGCTCTCCAGCTATTAGAAGGCCATTCCACCATTCTATCAATCCAGCTGCCTCAGGATGGTAAAACAGTGAATTTCATGAGCATGTGCCCATTCTCACATTTAATTTGCTTTGAAGTGGGTTCCTTGATCAGAAGTAATTCTGGGTGGAATAACCTGATGGTGGATAACACATTCTGGAAGCTCACAGATGGTAGTTTCACAGAAGCACTGAATGCAAGGAAGGCAATTCCATAACCACAGTACAACTCTATTCCTGTAAGAAAAAAAACATTGCCTCTTCCATTATGAAAGCAGTCTAATGTATACAACTTGCAACCACTTAACAGGCTGATCACCTCAGGGTATGATGCCATATCAAGGACTGAGTGTTGGTTTCTGCTGCTGGCATATTGGGCACTAAGCTATGGGTAAGCTTTAGTGAGTGGAAGTCCATGTTGTTGAGTCCATGCATAACTTCTATCCCTACACCTTGGCCATTTTGTTCATGATGCCACTGGCTAAAGAGAGAGAAATCATTATGTCCACAGATTATTAAAACTCTATTCTACTGAAATGAACCTCTGGTGAGCATTCATATGAGACTCAAATACCTCCCTATTTTTTGCCATTCAGAAAGGGCTATCCACATACTTTTCCCCCAAACCTCTTTGTCAATAGTTTTCCAGGCATGTTGATTCGAAATCTCTGATCAAATCACTGGCCAGAGCCCAGGAATCAGTATATAAATTATACATGACTGGCTATTTATCCTTACAAGCAAAGTGAATACCAGATGCACTGCTTGAAGTTCTGCCCACTACGAGGCTTTCCCTTCACCACTACCCATCATGTGTGACTTAGAAAGGATCTGGATTGTTGCAGCTTTCCACTTATACATGGCACCTGTGTAACATGCAGAGCTATCTCAAAACAAGACTAAAATTTTCCTTTTTTAGTCAATTGGTCATTGGGATTTCCTCATGAGTCCATCACTGATACCTGGGAAACAGAAGGCAATGAGGTGGGAGTGGGGGCCATGCGCATTTGGTGCATTTCCTCCTGCAACTTACTAGTGCCATCAGGGCCAGTATGAACTAGCTCTCATATATACCAGTTCCATTTTGTGATGGAGTGCAGTTGTGCAAACCCAAATTTATGGAATCAGAAAATATCCAGCTCAAAAGGGTCTCCTGGTACCTTGGTGGACCATGGTTAAGCAAGTTTTGAGCTTCTACTAAGACTCAGTATCAGGGCAAAAGGTGTTTTACAAAAGAAGAGTAGTTACCTACTGTGTATAAATGTATTTCATCCAAATGCCTTGGGGTCTGTACTGTGATTCTACCATAAGGTTATGTCAAAGGTTCCAAATGGCCTCTCTAATTACCCCCAAAATATACAGTACCACTTAATCATATGACCCAAGTGGTAGAGCAGCTTACATGGCAGCCTAAAATGTTGCAGACCCTCTTCTGGTCGAAGTCATCACTGAAAATTAGCAGCTTTTCAGGTCACTCTGTGTATGGGCTGAAATACCACACACACATAAGGAATATGTTGCCTTCAAAATTCAATTTTTGAAATTTTTGGTTGTATGAAGAGCCAGATGCAACAGCTTATCCTTCAGCAGAGAAGGGATGACTCAAGATGTGCTGTATCACTGGATACCTCAAATGTCAGGACACTCAGTGGTGCCATCTCCTTTCTCTTCTATGTTCCATTTTCTTCCAGCTATTTCCTCTGGCTTTCTCTGTGTGGTCTTCTCTATATGGTCTCCAGTAATAAGATTAAGACCTATCCTCACTCAGTTTGCTATATCTTAACTAAAAATATCATCTCCCCATGATCCTTTTTAAATGGGTTCACACTCAGAGGAATGGATTAAGAGTAATAACATGTTTTCTTGGGTACATAATTCAACCTGCCACACTAGGTTCCAGGGATGAATTAATTATCTTAAGAAGTGATACCACATTTGGAACAGCAGCTGCAGTTGGAATCACAACCTGGTTAAGTTTACAGGCCAAATAGGAGTTGTGAAGGGGATGTAGTGGGAATACTTAACCCTACTCCCTTCAAGTCCTTGATGGTGGCACCAATATCTGCAATCACTCTAGGCATACATTATTGCTTTTGCTTCACTATTTTATCAGTTAAAGGTAGTTCTGGTGGCTTCCACTTGGCCTTTTCTACCATAATAACCCTCACTCCACAGGTCAGGGAACTAATGAAGGGTTTCTATTAGTTGCTGAGTATGTTATTTCAATTGTACATTCTAGAATTTGAGAAGTAGCCACAGAATGAAATTAGCAACCAACTGGAATCACTGAAGTGACAAACTTGAGCAAAAACTCCTTTGATCACATGACCTCCATTAGCCCCTTCATTTACTGTGGGATCACAATGAGGTTTTGAGTATCATAGAATTCAAGTCAGTTAAGAGCCACCATCTAATAATCCAAATGTCCAAACATTTCTGTTTTCCCAAAAAAACACTCACCTTGGTAAAAGGCTAATGTTCTATTTGGGGGTTGGTGGAAGATGAACAGTATAAAATGTTTCACAGTACAGTGGGCTCCTGCCTCATATATCATAGTCTTCAGTTGTGTCAAGGACTTCTGGGCCTATAAGTTGTCCCAAGTCTGAGAATTGTTGAGTATCCATAATTTTGTGAGTGTGTGTGATTCAAGTTAAGTTTTTGTTCACTAAACCTAGAACACTTTTCCTTATAAATATCAAGTCAGAATCTAATAAAATGCCCATCCATTTCACTTCTAGTTTCCCCAAGATCAAGTAGTCAATGCCACATATCTGTCAGATCAATCTGATTACAGCTTTGAATTTGTTATCTATTTGGGTAGCCACACTTACCTTGTCTTTGGCAATTAAGTGCTGCCACATTGCTTCTGCCCACTCAGAATCCAATCATCCCTATTGTGTTTAAGTATCCAAGTTCAGTGACAGCATTTCCCACACTGATTTCTGATATACACTTAAAAGTGACCACAAGACCCTTCAAGGGTGATGGAGCTGCTCTCACAATTTATTCCTCACAATTAATTTGAAAGGTGTGATTTCTGGACATTCCTTGTGTGAGTGAGTAGGTCTTAAATGATGAATCCACTCCAACATTACAATCTTTCTAAGCCTTTGAGTCCCATCCTCTACATTTTACCAGAGCACTTCTGGTGTTTCAACTTCACTTAACATAGACCGCTATTTGGTCCATGCTTCAGCCAATCAATGGAACAAACTGATACAGCCCTTCTAACTCATTCAGTTACATGATTGAGTCCAGAATCTCTCCTTAGGGTGCCCTTATCAATAAATTTAGCCTGATCCAACTTTTTGTTCCTTCCACCATTATCCCACACACTTCATATCCATTCCCACATGTATTCTCCTGAATTCTGTCTGTACATTGGAAAATTCATGCAGTTCTTTTGGAGTACAGCACACTTGGTACCTCAAATTTTTTGAATTATTCGGACTTCAGTGTAGCTATACTTTTGGAATAAATGTGGGGTGATGTCAGTGGTTCATGAGGGAGAATTGTGTCTTGAAAGTCCACTACCTCAGGAGGTTCCACTACAGTTACATCTGGTAAAACAGGGTTATTCTCTTCAACTGGGAGTGGGAAGGCTGATTTCTCAGGGAAGATTGGAGGACAGGTGCCTGATTCCTTTGAGCAGAGTAGTACAGGTTTGTCTGGCAAAGAACATTCCCCACCATCATCACCCATATGGCCCCTTTCCAATTTTCAGGATCTCATTCCATTCTGATGAATGCCCTTCCTTTAACAGTAGACAGCCTGCATATTGGTAACTGAATTTGTATTGTAATTCACCATTCACCTAATGAGACTAAGCAGCTGGTTTTCAGAAATCTCAAGCCTATAGCTACAAAAACTGAGAGACCTTCAAGGCACAGACAGCAACGTTTATGTCCTTCAGGTAGTGCTTGAGATGCAAAGTTGAATATTCCAATAGGGTGTGGTATGTTGGTGAAGGGGTGTTGCATGGGAAATCTACACATGTGCATGATCGTTTTGTAAGTTCACAACCTCTGTAGTAAATATATATATTTGTCTATCTTGTCCACACTGTCTAGTATGATTGTGATATAATGAACTAAATATATTATTTGAACTTGTGGTATTAATAATTAGAATATATATCAGAAGAAAATGGAGAGTAGAGAATGGAAAGTTGATGGATTATCTGTGCAGAATTGGTTGAAAAGTTGTTTGTAAATCTTTGGAAATGAATGGAAATCGTGAGAGCACATAATGGTGTTTGTGACTAGGACAGTCGTTACATGGGTATGACAGTTTTTGAGACTGAAACCCTAAGGACATTTATTTTACTGGAAGGAAAGCTAAAAAATGTAACATGGGATTGTATAACACAGTAAAACCTCATGCAAAATACAAAAACGGGTGATATTGCATACATAAGAGTTGTTATACAAAATATAAATACAACTAAACTAGAGCTGGTTTTCAGAAATATCAAGCCTGCTACAGAAACTAGGAGATTCCATCAGGGCACACATAGCAACTTTCATGTCCTTCAGGTGGTGCTTGAGATGCAAACTTGAAACACTGAGCTCAATCTTTAACAATTTTATCTATCACATTTAGGAACAACTAACCTTTAGATTTTTAAATTCATAAATTTTGAACTTCATAAAACTCAGTTGAAATATCAAATACACTGTCACCCAGAGGCTTATCTCCCATGAACATTTGAGTAATAATATCCAGTTGTGATATATTTTGAATCTCTAATAATATCCAGTTGTGATATATTTTGAATCTAGTTTCATGCCATGGATTATCAGTGTCTTCTTGATCATTACTTAATGTAATCAGCTGAGACAACTATTTGAAAATCCCAGAACAAACCCAGAAATTTCATCCTTAAAATACTGTTTCTCAAAAAACACTCCTTGTATGAAATCTGTATCAGAATTCCCCAGAAAAACAAAATTGTATTTACTATACCCTTTGGCTTCTACAACTATGGAGATTGGCAAGTCTGAATTTCATAGGGCAGGCCACAAGTTAGAAAATTAATTAAGGTGACTTCAGATTCCCCAGGAGAAGCTGCCTGTTTGAAATAGAGATAGAAATTCTCCTTCTGACTGCTGAAATTCTCAGTTCTTAGAAGATCTTTTTGACTGCTAAAATTCTTAGTTCTCTCCTGAAGGCCCCCAACTGATTGGATGAGGAGACTTATCTGCTTACTGAAGGCAAACTCCTTTGTTGATTTCAAATCCTATATGCAATCAACTGACTAATTATTCCAATCCATATACAAAATACCTTCATGGTGGTAAGAATATGTATAATATGGAGGCATTTTCAGGACATTGTAATTGTCCTGCATGACATTGCCATGATGGATACAGGCCATTATACATTTTGTCAAAACTTAAAATGTAGTGTTTGTCAGAATGTAAACAATAATGTAAACTCTACTCCATGGTTAGTAGCAATGCTTCAATATGTGTTCATCAACTATAACAAATATACCACACCCAGAAAAGATGTTGTTAGTATGGGAAGGAATTGGATGAGGTATATGGGAATCCTCTATAATTTTGATGTAACATTTATGTAATCATGTTTTCATGGATAGGTTTGTGTACATATTCTATATTGTAGAAGACACTTATTTGAAATTATGACCAAAAATACATCTGCTGTGATGACTGTGGAAACCACCAAATATGCATAGACCTAGTCAAAGAGGCACATGAACAGACAGACACGTATATAAAGAGACATATACAGACAAATACAAAGACAGACACGCAGACACAAACAGACATATACAGACATACACACACAAGCACACACAGACATGGGCACACAGAGTAAAATACAGGCACATGCAGAAAGACATACACACACACACAGGAAAACATACAAAGACAGAGACACACAGAGACATTCACCCACAGAGAGACAGAGATAACACCACAAAATGGTTTCCTGGTACCCTGTTGATAGCATGACTTTCTTAACCCCAGAAAATCTAAGTAGACCCTGAATGAGTACAGTTCAAGCTACCAACATATTATTTCCCCAAAATATTTAGGAATGGTACACAGAAATCCCAAAGACTCCATACGTATGAAAACTAGGGGCTTAATTTGGTAAGGCAATTCTGTGCTCTGTATTACGAACATAAAAATCTGCTATATAGGTAGAGAGAGGAAAATGAAATGTATCTGATGGAATAAATATTGTACTCTTTAATCACCTCTAGGAGCTGTGATAAAGAAATTTTCCTTAGTTCTGGTGAATTGCTACCTTGATAACATACCATGGTATCCAGAAAAACTAATAAAAGGTCATAAACCAGTTTATCCAAAATAAAAGTAGTAATATTTTCACGGTGTCAAGTCATCATACATACTGAACACCCCAAGAGTAAAACAAGCTAAGGGAACAAGCCAAGTTTCCACAAAAAAATAGAATAAGTTACAAAAATGTTGGGAATTTTTATGGGAAGAGGTAGATGATTTTCAAATGATATTAAATACAAAAAATTTTTGAACCAAACAAAACTGATTTTGAAACCCAGATCTACCATTATATTAGCTCTTGAAATTTGATAGAAATCAAAGTTTTTAATTCTTAAAACAGTCATCTGTATAGGGGTGATTTTGGTATGCATCCTCCTGAAATGATTAAGATGATGAATCAATATCTGCAAAAATATTAGCATGGTTCCTTCCTGTCAGTGAATGAATGGTTATCATAGTTAAGAAGATGAGGCTAAATTTTCTTCTACTTCTCAAATGTTTCCTTCTTTCCAAATAAATCTCCAATCCAATGTTCTAATCTCAGTTCTTTAGGATCCCTTCCAATAATCAAAGACTGTGCACCCCTCTAAATTATGGAGAGGGTAAATGTGGCCTGTTGACAAATGACAAGAATGAATGTTTTCAGGTGATGGCAGAATGTGATGTGATTATAGAAATAGATCTAACCACAGAAGACAATGAGTAGAATAAAGAGACCATGGTGTGAAACCAAGAGGGCAATAAGTATTAAACATTAATGGTTATAATAATTAATGCAATATGTATAAATATTAATCATTTTTAAACATTAAGTTTAAAACCAAGTCTTTTTAAGTTTCAAAGGCAACAGCTTACCTTGGAATATATGATAACACATCTCCCTAATGTATCAGAGTTATATTCATTTATAATTTTCTTACACATGGCTCTTCTGCCCATTTTACTTGAACCAATAATTAGCACTATACTCATTAAATATATGTGCCAGAGAATTAAATCTTCAGCGTGTTCATATGCCAGTTGAACCCTGAATCTCAGGAAAGTTGCAGCCATCACCTATTCTGCAATTCATCAGACTCACCCAGGACAACTAAATAAAGAATGATGATTGACAACACCCATTCCCCAAAACAGAGAGAAACTACAACTGCAAGCAAGACAGTTCATCTGCACTATGGGATCTAATTACCCTCTTAATCAGAAGCCAAGTGGACATCAGCGTACCAAAATCTCATGATTGAGGAATGAACATACATAAGGTGGAATACAATTATAGATCAAAGTAGATGTATTATTATTTTAGTAATGGAAGAATTGTAACATTGGTGTAAAGACAGTGGTCACCAGAGGTTCTGAGAGTAGGGAAAGGGAAGAATAGGTATAACAAGAGGCATTTTGGGGACATTGCAATTCTTCTCTATGGTAATGCAATGACAGATACAGCCCATTTTCTTAAAATCTACAAAATTATGTGTTATAATTTAAACTAAAATGTAAACTCTAGATAATGGTAAGTATCAATGCTTCAATATGCATTCAACAAATATACCACGCTAATGATAGATGTTGTAACTGCGGGAGAATGTGTGAGGGCAAGTGTAGAGTACATGAAAATATCCTAGTTTTCACTGTAACATTTATATGATCTAAAGCTTCTTAAAAAAAAAAA
>JAQZBX010076579.1:0-14404 GCA_029593785.1 Cabassous unicinctus | reverse complement strand
TTTAGATACTGGGGCCAGGGAATGAACCCAGGACCTCATATGTGGAAAGTTAGCGCTCAACTACTGAGCCATATTGGCTCCCCTGAGTTGGTTTTTTCGTTTGCTTGTTGTGTTTTGTTTTTTTTTAGGAAACACTGGGAACTGAATCTGGGACCTCCCCTGTGGGAAGCAGGCACTCAACCGCTTGAGCCACATCTGCTCCCCTGCAATTGATTTATTTTTTAATTTTTTAAATTAAAAATTAAAAAAAATTTTTAAAGATACTTAATTACACAAATGTTACACAAAAAATATAGGGATTCCCATATGCCCTGCTCCCCACACCTCCCACACCCTCCCACATAAACAACATCCTTCATTACTGTGGCACATTCATTGCAATTGATAAACACATCCTGGGGCATTGCCATTGAGCATGGACCATCGTTCACATTGAGTTTACACTCTCTCCCACACAATTCTGCAGGCTATGGGAAGATATATAATGGCATGTATCTGTCATTGCAATGTCATTTAGGATGATTCCCAAGTCCTGAAAAAGCCCGCCCATCACACCTGTCTTTCCCTTGCCCTTCCCTCAGAGCCTCCAGTGGCCACTGCTTCCACATCAATGCTGTGATTTCTTCCATTGCTAGAATCACAACAAGTCTATTGTAGAATACCAGAAGTCCACTCTAGTCCATAGTTCATTCCCCAATCCTGAGGATTCTGGGATGGTGATGTCCACTCCTCCTCTAATTGAGAGGGGACTTTGATCCCATACAGCTGATGGATAGGACTCTCTTGCTTGCAGCTGTACACTCTCTTGTTTCCTTGGTATGGTGGTTGTCAATCCTCACCTCCCTGTTAGTTGTCCTGGGTGAGTCCAACGAATTGGAGAATAGGTGTTGCAATTCCGCTGAGGCTCGGCCCAGCTGGCACAAAGATTGAAGTCTCTTGGATGTACACCTACCAACTGCAGCACCAAGTATAGGTTAAAATAGAAGGGACAGATGAGCCATGTGTAGGGAAGCCATAACTGAGTCCAACTCTGTCACTCTCAGGAGCACAAACTCCAAAGTAAGGCCCACTGGCAAGGCACCAAACTCCGGAGCTATCTGCTCTGACCATAGGACCTGGGTGTCTCCAGAGCACTCAGGAGCCCCACCAGTTGAAGTAGTATCCACTTTGGCAGTCCATGAGATCCCGCTGAGATGTGCACAGGCGTTACCTCTGGGATGACCTCCCGACTCACCTTAAAGTCTCTTAGCCGTATAAACTCACTTGTCTTACCTTTTCCGCCTCTTATTTGAGATCTTTTTCTAGTTGCATTGCTAGTTGGTGCTTGGTAGTAACCCCACGGTGCCAGGCAGGCTCATCCCGAGGAGTCATGTCCCATGCTGGGGGGAAGGTAATGCATTTTATGCTGAGTTTGGCTTAGAGGGAGGAGGCCACATTTGAGCAACAAGGAGGATTTCAGGAGACAACTCTTAGGCATCCGACAACACTAGGCTAAGTGTCTATTTCAAGAGCAAAGGCTCACAAGCATAGTTGTCAATATCAAGGGCCCATCAATGGACCATCCTCCTTCACCAGTCATTGCCCCTGCACTTGGGAGACAGTTGCTGCTACATTAGAGAACATGACAGGATGGGAATTCAAATTTCTCTTTGTTATTGTGTGAATCTCCACCCACTGTGACAATGCCCCATGAACAGTCGAACACATTTATATACCCTATATATATGTCCAGGTGAACTTCCTCCCATGTATCCCCCATCAGCAACACCCCACACCAATGATCCTCCCCTGCCCCAGTTGCAACCCTTCTGTGATCCAAAGCTTCTTCAAAAACAAAGCCAATAAAATAGCCAAATACAATGAATAGGAAAATGAAACAACAATGGTAGGTTTAAATATAAGAAATAAAATACAAAAAAATTTAAAGAAAACTAAAAATCTGACTCTGGCTAGACATTTAGCTAAATTTTGCTCTCAGAATATTGTCACATTTGCCTTAAGTGAATCTGTTAAGCAAGGTATTTGTCAGAGTACCTAAAAGGATAGAGAACTGGCACTTCATTGAGTTTACAGAACTGGTTGGACAACCTTTTTTGAGCCTCTTGGCTTCCAAATGTTTATTTTGTGGCCAAATTCAACCTGAGACTTGCTTTCATTGAAACTTTACTCCCAGATAATGAAGTTGAGGACAGGAAATCTAGAGCTTTCACCTGCCTCTGTTGGAGGCTATCATATGCATATAAGCCCAAATATGAATGCTTGTGTCTCTTAATGTAGGTAGGTTCTTGGAAGCTTTGAGACATGTGAAGCATGAATCCACTATTAAGGTCCCTTGTTGTAGTAGAAGTCTTCTTTACTACAGTTGTGTGACCAATTGCATTTCTGCATATTGGTTCTTCATTGTTAAATCCATTTTACAGTGTGCCACTTCAGTTTTTACTGGGAGGATTATGAAAGTAACTATGTGGTATTGAGCTGAGATAAATTAAGAGTCCCCTGCCATTCCAGGAATTTTTTTTTTTAATGTTTATATTTGTGTTTATATGTTAATAAGTGTGGATGAATCAGTTTCAGCTTTTGAAGACACTTAAGGTAGGGCTGATATCCCTGCAGCCAGTGACCCCCCTAAGGCTACAATTTCTCTCCACTGGTCTGAGCCCAAAGTGTTCTATTTAATTCCAAAAGAAAGGCACAGAAAACCTCCCTAACTCCAACTTATTTTCATATTGAGGTTATCTTATTTGTTTGTTCTTTAAATCTCTCTACGTGCCTCCATGCAGCATGGTGCACTGCTCTTCTCTGTTCCCTTCTCCCACTTTTTTTGCTATGCCCACAAGTGTTATGTGACTATACGTCTGTGTCACTCAACTTTTATTTCTTTATTTATTTTTGGTAAGTAAGAAAATGCATACTTCTCACTATTAACTACACTGTTAAATTCCTTTGGGGAACTCCAAGAATAAAATAAATAAGAAAATCAGGAGTCCTTAGATGCACTAGAATTCCAGTATTTCCTGTCTAAGCTTAAAGTTACAAAATGATCAAGTGAAAGCCAAAGCATGATTGTGGGATGGGCTATCACCAAAACGATCTGCATGATGTTTAGAGCAGCCAAGTCACTGTCTATGTTAATTTGTCAATCGGAAACTTCCATTTTTCTCATAGACACTCATAAATACCATCTAAATGTGTGTGTGTTTGTGTGAGGTGTATCATAGCAAACAGTATGGAAGCTGACAGTTCCATACCACTACTATGAAAAGTCATGTTGAAAAAGCTATCATCAACTTTTTTTTTTTTTCACTTTGGGCCTCTAACTAAGCTTTGTGACCACTCTGTGAGAACAAAACCAATGTAAAGAAACTGTCACACAAAATTGTCATTTACTTTATGATTCCATAGAGATGTTATTGGACAGTAAACAGAGTTTTGGGGAAGGGCTTTTTCTCTTTGTTGGTGACAAAATAACACCTCCTTAGGAGGCCAGTTACCTCTTCTTTAAAGACCTGGGTTGGGGCAGAGGAGGGGTGCGTGACTGCCCAATTGGGATTTTTTTTTTTTTTAAGATTTATTTTGTTTATTTATTCCCCCCACCCCTCATTGTGTTTACACTTGCTGTCTTGCTCTCTGTATCCATTCGCTGTGTGCTCTCTGTGTCTGCTTGTCTTCTCTTATTCTCATTTTCTCTTTAAGAGGCACCAGGAACCAATCCTGGGACCTCCGATGTGGGAGAGAGGCACTCAATCGCTTGAGCCACCTCATCTCCCTGGTTTGTTGTGTCTGTCATTGTCTCTCCTCTTTGTCTCTTTTTGTTGCACCAGCTGCCCCCATGGGCCAGGTCACCTTCACCAGGAGGCCCCAGGAAACAAACTCGGGACCTCCCATATGGTAGACAGGAGGCCAATCGCTTGAGCCACATCCCCTTTCCCCAATTGGGATTTATGGTAATGGAATGTACAATGAGTTGTACTTATAAGGCCTTATGCTTATCCAGCTGGTAGAGTCACTATTTGGGAAAGCCAAGAAGACTTTCTGGATGAATCAACCCACAGTGAGCATTCCTTTAAAAAAAAATGACTCATGATATTTATCATTAGGTTTGATGTAGTAAGAAGACACCTGGATTTTTGAGAAGCTCCTTATCTAGTAACCTAACCATTCTGAGCTTAGAGCTTTCCTTTGTAAAGTTCAGATAGTATCTCCCACATGACAGGGCTATTTAATCAGAGGAGTAAAGGAAAGTGCCTGGGCTGATAGATGCTGGAACATAGAGATACTCTATAAATGTTAGTGTTCTTCCTTAATCTTATCTTTAAATAAATAATATACAGTTGTACTCTGTTTATAGCTCTTATTTTTTGTGTGTGTTTGACTCCCCAAGCAGAATATAAAATCCTTGAGGAAAGGGACCTTTTATTACCCATTTTTAAAAGATCAATAGCCAATAAGCATAAAGACATCTATGTATGGAATTGATGCTTATCAAATCTTTGTCAAATGAAGGCCACTGGCTTCTTAAAATATATGTATATTACAATGCTAATATTTTGTAACTTCCTCTTATCTCCAGGGACAGCCTATAGTTACCCTATGACTCAATGAAGAAAGTCCCACACTATAATGAAGATGGGGCAACTGGGCTGAAGTTAGGAATTTAGAGAGGAAAGGAGAAATCCCCTCTCCACATTTCAGGGTTTGGAGATTCCCCTTCTCTGTACACTAGGACAGAAATCAGAGGACACATTCTGCTTGTTTGTTTTATTTTGTTTGTCCATTGAGGAATTTATTTGTACATATGTATTTCATCCCTGAAAAGAATCTTAAGATTTTCCCTCCTGTGTGTTTCACATCTTGCATCTTTGTGGTCCATGATGTATAAAGAGACCAAACTAATGGAACAGGAACGGATTATTCTGCCATTTTTCTACATCTTTGAGTTGTGCATCAGATCCAGGCTAATTGTTCCATGCTTGTTTAACGTGGCTGTGAGCTTCACAACAATTTCAAGCTCTATAATCATCAGTGACTTCAAATTCGCCAACTTAACCATACTTCATCACCATAGTTAGAAACTGAATGCCTGTTAAGAACTTAGCATTTGACTCTCTTCTCAGCATTGTTTATATGCACCATTGTGGTGGCAAGGAAAGATGGAAAAAAGCCACACATATAGTTTTATTTCTACCACTGAATCAAAACTTAGGCTTTCACTTTTAATACTCTGGCACCTGTGCAGGAAAAGAGAGGAGAAAAGAATTCACATTCTTCAGGTTTTCAAGATCCCTTCTGTGTTCATTAGCAAACTAGAATTTGTACAGTATACACGGACAGTACACAGGGTGACTCCTCCTTGGATATTGGCTAGAAAAACAAGCAATATAATATACACTCTTTTAGGTCCACATAGATGAACTCAAGTCTAACAAAACATCCCATCTTATGGGTTTGCCCAGGACCACATTAAGGTCAGGACAGCAGGATGTCACAGCCCTAGGTCACTGTCATCAGGAGCATCTGCTCAGCTTTGTTTTGACCTATTGGTTACTCACAGTGGAACCAACATTTCTAAGTCAAAGAAATTGTAGATTTATTCTGGTTTGTAGAGGCATGGGTTTTTAATCTCTTATTCTCTTTAATATAATTTTCTTCCTTCACTAAAAAAGAGGTTGAGAAAGTATTTTGAGGTTTAAATATTTCGATGAGACCAAAACCTTATTGTCAGGAAGCTCCCAATATTTCTCAATGTCTTTCCATGTTTCAAGAATCAATCTTCTTTCTCCATTTACTCTGGCATCCCATTAAAACATAGTTCTCTGTCAACTCAATTGTGTTTTTTTTTTGTCTTGGATCTACTGAGCCTGGGTTTGGTAAATGATTTTCAGTTCAGTGGCAGTCAACCATTCATTTATTCACTTATTCAATGACTAGCATTTGCTGAGCTCCTACTATATTCCAGGGTTGCAATAACCAAGTTTTTTAGATGAGCAAACTGAAACTGAGAAAATAAATAGCTTGCCCAATGCCAACAGCTGCTAAGAGACAGAGCTGGGATTTAACAGAAGATCCTCAAACTTTAAGCCCCATGCCTTAGATATTAAGCACATCTAATTTCAACATCTAACAGAAATGGAAAAAATGGGATAATCCATCTATAGTTATGGATTTCATTTCACTCATAAATAGACTTTCCCAGCTAATCCACCCAACTGGCTTCCATTGTCAACTCCAACCTATCTTTGTCTCTTCTTCTCTAGGTCAAAATATCCTCAATTCAGGAGGAGGGAAATAGGTTTAAGACCAGAAATTGGGAACATCTGTTCAGAGTGGGCCAAGACTTAATTGCAAGGTCCTCTGTATTTTTAATGATACCCAAGAAGCATGAATCTGCAAGCACTTATTTGGTATTTAGTACACTTCACTTCCATTGTTATGTATCTCTCTAGCAAGAGAATAAACTACTTAAGGGCAGGAGAAGTAGCTTATACCTTTCCATTTCTTTAGTTTTGTGTTTGTCGTGCTCCCTCTTAAAAGTTATGCTTTCTTTAGTGCCCAAGATACATCATGTGCTTTACATCCATTCTCCCCAGAATACCTCATAATCTCCATTTTACAGATGAAGGAATTGAGGCTCTGCATGGTTAATTGGCTTACTGAAATCATTCTGCAAATACACAGCAAAGGGTCCAGGATTTGTCCTTATATCTGTTAACAGCAAAATCCATACTTGCTTCTTTTTACCATACTAAGAGTCTTCTCAATATAGGTTAATGGGAGACCTTGAATCAAGTTCAAACCATGTACACTAATCTGGGCAAAAGTGTTGTGTCTCCTCCCCGCCCCCCATCTTTTGTGAAATGTATAATTGATGCTATTTAAAAGATCTTTCTTTGCAGAGAAAATCTTTAAGGGATTTTCTGCCTCATGAAACTTGAAAGGCAAACTTGATATGAGTAGTTATAAAGAGCACAGACATTCTGTAAGCTTCTAGCATCAGAATCAGCTTTATGGACATCTCAGTCAGTTTTGAAAGACAATCTAATATAAGGAAGTAGACGAGAAGGGAGATTCGATTTTTGTATTTAAGCAAATCTGCTTTATTCTTACTATCTGAAATAAGAGAAAAGGAAATTAAAATTGATTGCTCATGGACTAGGAATTGATAACATATGTAATAAAGTTTTCCTGAACTTGTAGTTATATTTTAGCCTATTTTAAATAGCAGTTTGCTTTTAAGATATTTTAAAAAAATTTAATCAAAGGTCAAAACTAAGGCTTCAAGAAAAATATTCCCCAGCTGCAACCCAAGGATCACAAGTGATTGTAGAAGCTGTTCTTGGTGGGGCTGCCATCGGAAGCAGAGCACTGTAAAAGTCAAAATGTGTAAGGTTGGTGGGAATGGTTGGAGAGTGGTTGTTCACCTACAGGGGAAAAGTCTACAGATGGTCTTGAGGGAAAAGTTTTGAAAATACGGTCTGGTCTGTCTTTCTGCAAAAGGCTCCTAGGTCTAACTCTATGGCCCAAGGCATCTCTACTTTTCATTTGAGAAAATGTCACTGAGAGCAAAATGGGTGTTTTATCTGATGGATGATAGAGCAGAACCCTGTCCAGGACATGGTAGGTAGGTGTTAGATTGAGGCTGTTAACTAAAATCTCACAGACATCATCCCTTTGATTGGCACAAGAACCTAATACACCACTCTCTACCCTGAATTTCCAGATGAAGTTAATTTCCCTTGTGTCCAGGGCTTCAACGTTTCCCTAGACCTTGGGGGAAAGCAGCCTCATGTCCTAACTTTTGTGTGGCAAGAAAACTTTCACTTGGTGAAGTTCTTGCAGCTAATTACATTTTGGGGCCCATGAAGTTTTAAAATAAAGCTCTGCATAAATTATTATTTATTCTTTAAAAACCAAGTAGAGGGAGCGGATGTGGCTCAAGTGGTTGAGCACCTGCTGCCCACATGGGAGGTCCCGGGTTCAGTTGCTGGTGCCTCCTAAAACCAAACCAAATCAAAACAAAAACAAACAACAAGCAAACAAACGAAAAAACCTACTCGGGGTTGCCGATGTGGCTCAGTGGCTGAGCACTGGCTTCAAGGTCCCGGGTTCAATCCCCAGCCTGGCAGCAAAACAAAAACAAAAACAAAAACAAAAAAAAACCCACAAAAAAAAAGCAAGTAGAAAATTGAGGTTTTAAAATATGTATTCAGAGAACGTAGTCCAGAAACGATTCTATGGTTCTCTGAAAGCCTGATAATATGAACTGATATCTTTCCTTGCATCCCCTCTCTGATTTTGTTTTATTTTTCCCTCTAGCCTCCTTCAACCCACTTCACTTGTTTGTTTATTTACACCATAAATATTCCTCCCACCAGTTATTACTGATTCTCCAACTGGCCATATTCTCCCGGCACTCCAAGAAACCAGCCTTTTAATCCTGAAAACATTTATCAGAGTTGATAGCCATGCTGCAGAGGTACAGAATATAGTCCTGGGGGTTTGTTTATGCCCAACTCACCTGTAAATAATGACTATACATCATCTTACAGATGCTACCAGGTATTTTTGGTGCCATAAATAACAAACTTCATATGAGAATTTATAGTAGAGTGTTTTCACTCATATAATCTCACATGGGTTAGGTAGAGTAGATAAGTGAGGAAAGTAAGCTTTAGAGAATTAAAGTTGCAGAGAAGGAGCTTGAACACAAATCTTCATCTCATAAAGTTTGCCTCTCCCTCCTACTCTGACTTGTTCAGTTTATCTTACACTGGGGAGTGTGGCTTCAAGAAGAGGAAGGACACAGGGCTTTGCAAAGCTTAGCTGAAGAAAGCTCTTCAAGGGTTAAGAAGCCAGGAGCTGATTCAGACCTCCAGTCATATCAAAGCTTAGGTACACCCATGCAGTGTAGGCAGAATTTACACTTCTAACTGGACAGGGTGGCCTGGACATTATACACATGTGTGTCTGGTACAAATAGCTGGGTTCTGTCATTGGAGGTGATTATCTTGTTGGCTGGACACTAAGACTGTGGCCCACATGGGCAGGCTTGGTCTTTTTGACACGGATGGACTTTCCTCTTGTGCAATATTGGAAAGTGGCAGGTTCTCAGACAGGAAACCAGAATTCGGAAGGTGGGTTTTGGGAAGGTGAGAGAAGGAATCCTGAGTTTCTTCTGAGCCTCACTTCTTGGGTCTGAAATTTGAAGAACTGATTGGTACTTGAAAGGATTCTAGGTGGTAGGAGTTAATAAGACCTCAGGGTCACGGAGACAGTTGGGGAATTCTACGTTGAAGAGTAGAAAGCTGTACTTTGTAGGCTAGAATATTCAGAATGCTCACTCCCACTTCTGCTATCCCATAACATTAGAAATATTTTGGTTAAATGGTTCAATGTTGTCTTAACTGCATGCAGTGAGAAGGTTGGTGAGGCAGCAGGGAGGGAAGGATGTTAGAATGGTAAATGAGGTAGAAGTGTCTCTCCCTATAGCCTATACTTGGAATAACACCATCAGCCGACCTCCAAGGGGATAGATAATCTCAGGGGCAGAAACTTGCAGCAGGGCCCACCAGCCTTTCTCTGAATTGGAAGGGGCATGAGATTTTCTGAAGCCATTACCGTTTTGTGGTTCTTTTACTATTTCAATGTCAAGCAAATGAGATACTCTGAGTATCTATGCAGATAGAAGTCAAATATTTACTTCCTCTTTGTCCCTGGCATGCCCACAGTGTGTCAAGGGTACTAGCATTATGGAAATCCCCTCTCCCCTTTCTGTCTGTGATTAGGTGGGCACCGAAGTTTTAGTGTTTATCTAGGATCATATTCCACCTTGCAGTGTACCCAAACACCAGAATATAGGACCTGATGTCAATAGTGCCTATCTTAGTTTCCTGGTTGCTAAGACAAATACCATACAATGGGGTGGCTTAACAAAAGGAATTTATTGGCTAGAAGGCTGGCTTCCTCGTGGGGTCGGTAGTGTTCTGGAAGGCTGGCAGTCTTTGGAGTTCCTTGGCTTTCCTGTCACAGGGTGATATCTTCTCCTTTCTCTTCTAAGTTCCTTTGACTTCCAGCTTCTGCTCCTCCACATGGCTTTGTCTTCATAAGGCCTCAAGTAATAAGATTAAGGCCCATCCTCATTCAGTTGGGCCAAAACTTCACTAAAAATAACATCATCAAAAGGTCCTGTTCACAATGGGTTTACTCCCACAGGAATGGATTAAGATTAAGTACATGTCTTTTTCTGGGGTACATGATTCTACCTATCATAGTGCCCAGATCCTAAGTTTAAAAAAAAAATAATTTTATGGGAAAATTTATGAAAAATTGAACCCATAAAAATTGCAAGTTGGTTTTTCTTGAAAGAAGTTAAACTTAAATTCGCCTTGGGACAGACAGTTTCCACTTGCCTGGATCCTCCCCATTAAACAGATGGAAGTTGTATGTGCTTGAGCTTGGACACTGTGTCTGCCACTCTTCAGGGGTGCTGACTGAGGGCAGTGCAAAGCTAGGAAGACCTGATTCCCAGCTCCATGTAAGTTTGGAGTGAGCTGTACTGCACCTACTGTTTCCTCTGGTTGTGAGGTTGTATTTCTTTTGAGCAGTTGTTCATATAGACTGGAAAGTTGAGAGCAGCATTCTGCCAGACAGGTGAGCAGATGAGATCATCACCTCATGCTGAAGGAGAGGATATCACCAGAATGGGTCCAGGTTGGGACCACTGGAATCTACTGAACAAGCATGATCCCTCCAATTCAAATGCCTTCAGGGGCCTGGCAAATAACATAAATGATTATGTTATTTATGGTGGGATTCTGGCAAATTGGAAAGTATGGCTCATTTAGAGGCGATCACTTCTTCTGTGCTTGAGCTGATTGGTGACATGCAGATATGTGTGTGGGATGTTACTATATCTTCTTATTTTTCAAGAGAAGATGGAAGTCTTGATTTTTATGGGAAATAGCTCAATTGAAATATTGGTAACAATTCTTGTTTTTTTTTGTTCTTGTTGTTTTTTTAAAAAACAAAAAACAAGCCACATAACCAAAATGAAACTTGTCTGTGGGCCTGATTTTGCAACCTTTGGGCTATTATGATGCTGCCTGGGAGTAAGAAGTAATGCCAAAGGCCTGTGGGTAAAGGATGGGGATTTCTCTGAATGGAGCAGATATTCCTATCGTCATTTGTTCTGGGAGGCAACCAGTCCTGGGACAGGAAATGAGGAATGGAAAGGCAGATTTACACCTGAGGGAGGAGAATCTCCTTCTTCCCTCTCTGGGCCTCTGGAGGGCTGGTCTGGACTGAGGGCTGTAGGAATACTCAAAGCACCTCTGAGGTAGGCCTGGTTTGGCCCCTGTCCCAGCAAGCCAAGCTGAGAGCCTGATCTGAGTGGCTCCACTGGTAACTAGCTGTTAAGTCATCCTCTGTTTTAGGCTTCCCTTCTCTTTTCTCTGAACTTCAGCCAGGCCTTATTAAAAGTTGTAGCCCAGTTTCAGCTGTGTGGAGGGGAATGATGTGGAATACAGTGGAAAGAGGAGAGCACATACCCCTTTCTCCAGACCTGATTGTCATGGACCATAACAGTGGCAATCTCTGGAATGCCAACAGCTGGGAATGTGGTGTCCTGGCAGTTCAGGGGCAGGGAAGGGGATCCCAGTGCTCAGATGCTCAAGGGACCTGTTCCTGAACACAAATGACATGGCTCAGGGGATTCCCAGAAAGGCTGGAAGATGCTTTGAGGAGCTGACTTCCCATGTGGGCAGACAGGGACCCGATGCATTGTAAGGAGAGTACTGATGGAAACTTGCACCCTTTTTGTAGCCACAGGTGGTTAAAAATAAGACCTTAGGTTAAAGAAATGAGAGTCAACATTTACCTGAAGCTTCAGACTTTATATAGTGTGGTATATTGAGTTATGTACCCCAGAAAAAAAAAAAAGTTCTTAATCTTAATCCCTTCCTGAGGGTGTGAACCCATTGTAAAAAGGACCTTTTGAAAATGTTATCTTTAGTTAAAGTATGGCCAACAGATTCAGAATGGGTCTTAATCTTATTACTGAAGGCTTTACAGAAAAAAGCCAAGAGAGGAAACAGAAAGTGGAAGTAAATAGAACCAGGAGGAGAAAGGAGAGGGCCTCGCCATATGACAGGAAAGCCAAGGAACCCAAGGGCTGCCAGTCAGCTAGAGCGCTACCTACCCTAGGAGGAAGCAAGCCTTCCAGCCTCTGAGAAGGAGCACTGACGAGCTCCTGTTGTTAAGCCAACCCACTGTATGGTACTTGTCAGAGCAGATGGGAAAATAAGACACAAAGTAATCCACGAATGTCATCTCATGGGGTCTGCATAAGACCCCATTACACAGACATGGAGTCTGGAGCCCAGAAAGTTTAGGTCCAAAGTCACACAGCTCGTGAGGAACAGAGCTGGCAGACAAACCAGGGTTCTGCCTCTCTAGTCCTCGGATGAGGCAGGGGATGGGCCACCCTAGCCCACCAACCCGGACAGAAGTAGAGGTGTAGGACAGGTTCAGAGAAAGGCTTTGTCCGCAGTGCTTTCCCTTTAGTTGCTGACTTCTTGCTTCAGGACGATTGACAAAGACGGGAATGGTATATGAGGGCAGCTACTTCTATTACTCCCTCACCCCAATTCTTACTCCCTCAGGGCATGGCCCCCATTCTGCTGACTGTGCCAGGTCAGATTCACAGGGAAGCGTGTCTTAAATCTCCCTGTCCTAGTTCCGCCCCACCTCCCAAAAAAGTTGTGATTTCACTGGGCTTTGGACTCAACTTTCTGTGCGTGCCTTTCTGCTGAAGTGTTAATACCAACTCAATTAAACCATTTCTAGGTTGATTTTGCACCTTCCTTTTACAAAGGGTTTTCACATTCTTTAGTCTTTTAAAACTTCCCCAAACACTATAATGTTGGGAAGAGCTATGCTTACTGTTCTGTAGATGAGGAAACTTGAGGGAACGGCTAATAAGAAGTGGAGCTGGGATTCAAACTGAGAACTGATGACTATTGTATTAGTTAGGGTTCACTAGGAAAACAGAACCGACAGGAGAGATCTATAAATAGTATGAGATTTTATAAAATTGTCTCACATGACCTTGGAGATGCAGAAGTCAAAATTTCATAGGGCAGGCTGCAAACCAGGGTCTCCAATGAAGGTCCTTGTTGAGTTCTCCAGGAGATGCTGTCTGAAGTAGAGATGGAAATTTTCTTTCTGAATGCTGAAATCACTTCTCCTTTTAAGGCCTTCAAGTGATTGGGTGAGATATCACTCATTGCTAAAGGCAATCTCCTCAGTTGACTATAGATATAACCAGCCATCTGTGCAATCAACTCACTGATGATTAAAGTCTATGAAATCCCATTGTATTACAATTAGCCCAGTGCTTGCTTGACCAAACAACTGGGCACCATTACCTGGCTGAGTTGACACATTAGGCTAACCATCACAACTGTCAATCCAGGTTTCTTCTTCTTTTTTTCACTACAATTATTGTGCTGCCTTTGAACTTGTATGAAACAACTGACACCACCCACTTCCACCTCTATCACTCCTGCCCCCGACAACAGACAAACAGAACTTGAGAGGCTGCCGCTTACTGTTCTTTAGATCGCCTCATGACCCCAGCACACAGTAGGGGCTTAATAGATATTTGTTGCATTGAATCAAAAGTCTTTCTTCTCAGCAAATTCATAATAAAATTGGCCTGTAGATTCTCTCCCATTAACATTTCCCAGAGCAAGGCTTGGGCGACACGGCTTGCTGAATTCTTACAAGTGTCCCCCTAAGAGGGCAGGAGCGGGACTTCACCACTTTCTGTAGCCAAATAGACTCCCACCCTGCTGGGCCGACTGGGTGGGTTGCTGCACACACCCCACTTGCCTTCATTCCTATTAAGTGCCCCTGCGCACATGGGCCAAGCACCTTCCGCTCTTGAATTGCAGGCCTGACTGCAGAGAAACAAGATGCTGGGTTTTTGTTGCCCTGATAGTAATGCTGCCCGAGGGTCTAAGAGAATATTTCAGTTTCCTAGGCTGCTCCAGCAAATACCATGAAATGGGTCAGGATAAACAATGGGGATTTATTCGCTCAGGGTTTGAGGCTGGGAAAAAATCCAAATCAAGGCATCAGCAAGGTGATCCCTGAAGACTGTGGTCTTCTGGAGCTGGCTGCTGGTGATTCCTGGTCCTTAGCTGGTCGCATGGCAAGGCACATGGCAGCGTCTCCTCTGGTCTCTCCCTTCTCTTCCAGGTTCCATTGATTGTCAGCTTCTTGCTTTCTGTGGCTTTTTCCTCTCTGAATTTCATTCCACTTATAAAAACTCCAGTAATAGGATTAAGACCCATCCGGACTGGGCCACACTTTAACTGAAGTAGCCTCATCAAAAGGTCCTGCTTAC
>JAQZBX010076578.1:0-14409 GCA_029593785.1 Cabassous unicinctus | reverse complement strand
TTTTTTTAATGTCCTAGCCTTTTACCCTCATCCTTCTAAAACACCACTTAAAAAGGAAGAGGCTAGTGGGATTCATGCAAAATAGCTATTTGCTACAGGGAACAGTTTCCCAGATGTCAAAGTGTGGTTTGTGGTACTAGAGAATCACATGTTGAGAGCCAAGTTTGCTTTGTGCAAGACCTGGCCGAGCCTCTGGTGCCTCCACAAGGCGACTTACTTGCATCCGCAAAGCGGGGACACTTCCCTTCCATTGTAAGGAAGCAGCAAGTTCAGACCAGCGTGCAAGCGCTTCTCTTTGCCCTGCTGAAAGGGAAACTCTGTCTACAGAATTTGGAGCAAATAATGTAAGGTCACCCTTATATAATTTAAGGCAGCTTTCTCTCTACCCACCCTCTTGGCTCACATCAATGGCAAATTATAGTTGGACCAGAAGGACCAATACAGTGTATAGTCTGGAGTGGGAAATGCCAAAAGCAAAACTGGGCTGGATGGAGCGCACGTGTCCTGTGTCCATTCCCGGTCTGTAAACAAACACAGCTGTTGAGTGCAAGATCCCTCTTCAGAAATGGTGGGTGGGTGGGGGAAGGAGGGATGCCCTGCCAGGGAGATCATGGTGGGGGGTGCGGTGGGGGTGGGAGAAGTCAAGTTTGTTATACAGCCTTTGGAGGAGCCCCCATCCTCAGCAGACCTTGTGGGTATTCCAGGATCAGGCTGGGTGTGATGAGCGGCGGTTCTGTCCCTTCAGCGGAGCCAGTTAAAGTATTCCGCTATAGTGTGGGAAGGCTTTTGGGGTGGGGGGGGGGAAGCAGTCTGAAATTCTATCTGTTTTCCTCAAATTAAACCTTGTTTAATATACAAGACCTTGGCTGGCTCTTTCTAGAGGCGACGGAAGGGAACTTTTCTCTCTCTGCTTGCTCTTGTTTTAAAAGAATCTGCAACTTCGAGAAAAAGATATTGGATATTCACAGGCGCGGTAGCTTATCTTTGTAGCAAATCCCATCAAGGCTGTCTTGAACCTCACTTCTGTTTCCCTCTTCTCCCTACGCCCAAACCTGGGTCTACCTACAATGTACAAAGAGCCCGCGGTGGCGGTGGTCCCGCCACTTGCCAAGGCAATGGCTTGTTCTGGCAACTTTATGAGACGGCCATATTCCTGCATTGTGGCGAGCTTCTGGCTTCTAGTTGCCCACCACTTTCTTTTTTGCTGGAGTTACATACCCCTCAGCAGTAGCCGCAGCCATAGGGGGTCCAGGGAAGACTAGGAGAGTGGAGCATGGAGGGAATTGACTTTGTGCATTTAAAATCTTGTCACCTTGGCAATTGACTGCCTGCCTGAGAGGTTCTATTCACTGGTTCCTTTACTTAACAGACACTTCCTAATGAGCTGTGTGCTGGTAAGTAGTTGGCTTGATAGCCAAATCTCTCAGCAATGGGAGACTTGTGATAAATTTGAATGGTCTCCTCTCCAGTCACTGTCTTTTCCCTCTCTCTTCTTGCAATGTCATTTTGAATCACTCTTTCCTCGGCTCTTGGATTGAAAGAGGGAGCATGGATTGAAGTTTCATTTAGGTCAGACTTGAATAAATTGAGTCATATCCAGAACTCACATCCAGCCTTATTTCTCAACCACGCACTGCTGGGGTTTCACAACTGGTTCTGCTGCGACTGTCCCCAAGCTCACACTCCAAAGGAAACCAGTGTGTGGGCTGATGGTTAAGAGTGACTCTTTAACTGGCTGTCCATCCTCATGAAGAAAGTTCAGTCAGATACACACATGCAATGCCCTCTCTGCTGAATCTCGTTCCCTTTTGTCAGAAAAGTGCATTCTCCTAACAAATGATGGCTTATAAAATATTCCTGGCATGGACCGTTCGGAGGCTTGTAGGCTTTGTGTTTCCCAATGATTGGGTTAAGCATCCCCTTCCTGATGGGTTAAATTAGTTGGCTGGCACAAGAAGGCTAAAGAGCCCAGGGTTGTGAATCCCCCAAGAGGTTAAGTTAGTTTCCCAGAGAGGGGAAAACCCAGGGAAACCAAATGTATTACTTTATCCACTGCCTTGGGATGGCAGGGAGGACAGAAATGTCAACCATCACCCTTACAGGCTTAGGAATAAAGGACAAAGAGCCCTCTCCAATCCCCACACTGATTGGTACAAACCAGCTCCTTGCTTGGTCCAGTTAGGTTAACCCTGTTCTGATGTTAATAAGAAAGTGGAGGGCATCAAAGGCACAACTTAACCAAAGTACCCTCCTTACCGCATCAGCAGCATCACCCCCCAAGGTGAAGAATGGCCCCAATCCTGGGTCTTAACCACCTGCCCGCCCAGTGCTCCCTATCACTGCTCTAACAAAGCACCGCAGACTCAGTGGCTCAGCACAACACAGATTTGTTTATCTTAGCGTTCTTGCAGTCAGACGCCTTCCAAGGCACTCAACAGACCAAGCTCGAGGTATCTGCTTCCTTCTGGAGGCTCCCTGCCTTTTCCAGCTCCCAAGGGCCACTGGCTTTCTTGGGCTCCTGGCCTCTTCCTCCAGCAGCAGAGCATCTTCAGAGCTGCCTCCCACCCTTCCTTTGCCACACCTTCTTTTCGGGCTCTTCTGTTCCCTTTTTCCCTTATAAGGACCCTTGTGATTCCTCTGGGCCCACCATCCAGGATAGGCTCCCCTTCTCAAGGTCCCAAACTACATGTTCTAAGTCCCTTTGGCCACATAAGGTAACATATTCATAGGCTCTGGGGATTAGAATGTGGACAAATCTTGGGGTGGGGAAGGCATCGTCCTTTGTCTACCGCAGAGAGTTTGTAGGCCTTTAGGGTGACTTAAAATTCTCAAGTGGTAGGTTCGTTCTGCTTTCAATGTGTGGTTCTACTTGGTCTTTTAAGTGGAGGGAAGGAAGATACTGTGGAAAACGTGAAAGATCGTGTGTAATCTGCAGATTTGGAGTGGCTTTGCAATCTCCCTCTAGCCATGAACCAAACAAAATGGAGTATTAGAAATTGCCAATTAGAAGGAATATAATGGTAATATTCCATGCAGGAAACTTTTCAGGGCAACATGGTATATGTAAAGACATTTTATATACTGCCCCCCACCCCCAATGGGGAACTACAGTCCCATTTAGGAGACAATATGAAAAAAGTGGAAAGAGGAAAAAATTCTTTCAGATGACCAGAAATTCCCCAGTAAGGGTGAAAACCAGAAGGATATGGAAGTAGCATAGTATTTTGAAGATGTCTCTGTGCTTATTGTGTCTAATAGGACATAGCATAAAATTTCCAACTAAGCATGCATTCCTGCGTTGGGAGTTTCTTTGAGCTTCTTTCAGAACTGAACAGTTGTTCCCAAACTCCCTCATCCTCAGACTGCCTGGGGAGCTTTCTAAAGTGTGGATTTCTGAGCTGGCACCTAAAGATTTGGATTCAGTAGTTGAGGGTGGGGCTCCGGAAATTCAATTCTCATCTGTCTTTCTCCCAGATACCAAGCTGTAACTTTTATTTAGCTTGAGTGAACATGCAATACTTCAGCTCCTTCAAGCCGGAAACGATTCTCAGGTACACATCTGCAAATCTTTTGAACCTGGCAGCTCCAGATTTGGGGATAGATCCTGTTACACATCAGTATCTGTGTTCCTGAGGGTCTGGAAGAGTGACCCTAGCTTGCTCCCTGCCCTGGGAGCAAACATATGGCCAGCCTGTCCGCGGGGCCCCTTGGTGAGACGAGGCTGCTCTGACATCCTTGAATGGAGGTGGCCAGTTCAGGACTCTGGGCAATTTCACCTGCCTGCAGTGTCCTGAATTGATGAAAGCTGGTCCCTGGGCCTGTCCAGGTCCTCCCCTCCCCTTCCCGTGGTCTGTGTCCCCTTTGCTTCCCAGTGCACCTGCTTCTCAAGGCTGGATTCTGTCATTTGCCACTTGCCTCTGGGAAGAGGGCTTGAGCCTCCAAGAGGCCTCGCCCTGGGCCTCCTGGTCACGTGAGCGCCCCCTTCCCATTTCTGTTTTCGTGCTCTGGTTCCTCTGAGAAGGAGCCCCCTCAACCCATGTGGCATCACCTGTCACAACCCTCTAGTCCCCTTGGGGATCTGAGCGGATTCTCGCTCTTATTTCAGCAGCACCCTAGGAGTGGCTATTTTAGGTGTAAAGTTAGTACATCTCCCCTTGAATTCCCGTAGCACTTTGTGCCTTTCTCGTCCTCCTCTTCACAGTTCGTGATGATCTGTCGTGTGCTGTGGCTATTCGTGTCCTTTCCCACCACATTGGAGGCCAAGGGCAGGGCCTCATAACTGCTGTCACCCCACGGCCCCTCTACATTTGGCAGTCAATACGTATCATGTAACCGCCTTGCTGTCCTGACGAGAAGCAATTCTAAAGGAATATACACTTTTCCCTCCAAACCCAGGCATTGTCAGCAAGTGCTTAATGTATTAGGACACTAACGCAGACTTGAAAAGCAAAAAACAAAAACAAACAAGGTACCCAAATATCTCAGGCAATTCCTGAACTAGAAAAGGCAAGGGGTTCAGAGGTAGCTGTTGGGAAGGAGGAAATGAACCATGCTGAGCTAGTTCTATGCAACCTGTACATTCCAAAATTATGCACGCACTGAGAATTGCTTCAACCGGTCGTTCCCAAACTTGTCAGGCATTAGGATCACCTGCGGGAGCCCTTAAAAATCCCAGGTTGCACGTCCAGGTTGTGCCCCATCCTAATTCAGTCGAGGTGTCTGGAGGTAGGAGCTGGCACAGGAGGACTGAAGAGCCCAAGGTGGATAAGCTTCCAAAAGGCCAAGTTAGTCTCCCAGAGAGGGGAAAACCCAACAAACCAAATTCGTCACTTGACCTGCTGCCCCCAGGAAAGCAACTCTGAAGACTCCCCAGGTGATCCTAATGCAGTGTGTGGCAAAATCTGGGAATCACTGGCTTATACGTCAAGTGTACTGAGCTGGGGTCAGGCTCAGCACAAGTGTATTTGATCTTCATGTCTCTATTAAAGTTATTTCTGCAGGTTTTTTTTTTTTTAATTCTGCATTTTCTGGCCTTTGAATTTAAAACCCTAAAGACTTAGGCCATACAGAAATCAAGCATGGGGAAAAAAGACTTAAGATAGTTTCCATAAAAGATTTGAAATTGCAGAAAAAATTTTTGAAAAAAATTTTTTAAAATGACAGATGTTACGCATATGTCTTAGTTTGCCATGCCTGCTGTAACAAATACCACAGACTGGTCGGCTTAAACAAGACTTTGTCATCTCACAGTTTTGGAGACTGGAAGTCCAAAATCCAGGTGCCAGCAGGGCCGTGCTCTCTCTGAAGTCTGTAGGGCTCTGGCAGAGGCTTGCTGGCCATCCATGACATAAGTGAATCTCTGCCTCTGTTACATGGCCATCGCCATATCGGTTATCTGTGTGTCTGTCCAAATTTCCAATTTCCTCTTCTTATACGGGCTCTAGTTCTATTGGATTAGGCCCATCCTGATACAGTTTGGCCTCATATTAACTAATAAAGTCTTCCAAGATCCTACTTACAAATGAATTCACAGTCCCAGGACTGGGGGCTTAGGACTTGGGACATGTCTTTTTTGGGGGGCAGACGAGCCAATCTATGGCGAGATACTTAAGAAATCAAGACAAAAATTGAATGCCAAGGGGTTGATTCCCTTAGATTTTGGAGGTAGCCCATCATCTCGTCTGCAAATAAAGAAATTTCTGTCTGTCCTTCCAGTATTCACGACTTTGTCTTTTCCTCGTCTTGCCTTATCCAGGGCCTCTATAACAACATATAGTAGTGACAATGAGCATCCTTGAAAGAAATAACTCATGTAAACAGATTTCCTAATGTTGCATCATTCTTGTATCCTGAAATAAACCCTTTACCCATGTATAATTATTTTAATAGACTACTATTTTAGCATCTTTGCATATAATCATACAGGAAATTGCTATATACTCCCATTATTTTTTTTCTATCCCTGTCCAGATTTGGCCAAGGGTTATATAGCCACTTTTCCTGCTCTTTTTTTTTTTAATCGCACGGGCCAGTTTTAAATAATATGGTATAAAATTTATTTAAAATAAGAAAATAAGCCACTACTTGTTTTTAAGCAGTTGAATGTACTTTCAAGTGAATTGATACTTAAGTGCTTATTCGGTGACGTGGGCACGGCTTACATCACTGCTAAATACTAGGTCCTGGTGGTTTGGTTCAACTAATAGTGAAAAAAATAAATGGTTCTCTTAAGGAATGGTGGAAACCACACACAGCAATTGGTTTTTCTTCAGGTGGCTCGGAGGCCCACTGAGGAAGGATTGAGTGTCTGCAGAATCAGGAACTTTCCTTTTTTTCTTTTTGGGTTTCATCTGTCATCTCAATCCTGGACGTAGTTTGGGATCAGAACGAAACCCCCAAAGCCGAGATTCTGGATTAATGGTTATAAATGTGTCCTCAAAGTGGTTATGTTCCACTTAATTTCCCTGCTGGTTTTTAGGATGTTAACCACACACTTTCCTGAAAGTGCTCCATTTTCTGTTACTTTGGTCATCTGGGGTGCTCTGGCCACATGCATACGCCCAGACTCTGTCCCTGATCTCCAGACTCAGAATTTCTAGAGGAGGGGCCTGGGGGAACTGCTGTGTATTTGGCAATGACTCTATGCGATTCCTATTGTTAGGAAAGTTTGAGAAGCCATGCTGTTTGTGGGAGTAGATTAAAACCAATTAGGGGGAAGCGGGTGTGGCTCAGTGGATAGAGCCCCCGTTTACCATATGGGAGGCCCCGGGTTCGCGTCCCGAGGCCTCCTTGTGAGGGCAGGCAGGCTCGCGCGGCGCCGTGGGCTGATGCGGCGAGACCTCACAGCAAGGGGGAGATAAGCAGACACAGAGAAGACACGCAGCGAATGGACACAGCAGCACAAGCAGCAAGGGGGGGATAAATAAATAAGAAATAAATAAATCTTTAAAAACAAACAAACAAACAAACAAAAAAAAACAATTAGGGGGACGGATGTGGCTCAAATGGTTGGGCGTCTGTCTCCCATATGGAGGGACCTGGGTTTGATCCCTGGGATCTCCCGGTAAAAAACAAAACCAATTATGGCAGCAATTCTTTGCCTTGGCTGCACATTAGACTCACCTGGGGAGCATTTAAAACTCCTTCTGCCTGGGCTTCACCTCACCCATCACCAGACTTGAGGCCAGGGCACTGGCATTTTTAAAACGTTCAGCCAGCACTCAGAAGTCACTGAATTTCAGCATTCCGGAGAACTGAGTGGTATTCCTTGAGATAATTATAGATTCTTTGAAAATCAAGACTGGGTATAACTGAGTAGACTGTGCCTTTGCATAAAGGAATGTGATGGAGACCATCGTTCTGCTCTGAGTTTTTACTTTTCCTCCTCTCTTGGATTTAATTCCACTTAAAATTTTGCTGGTCAACCAAAGCTTAACTTCTGCAGAAAAACAGATGTGTACCTGACACCTAGTAAGTGATCGATAAATACTAATTACTGCCGTGACAGTCCAGGTGTCAGCTGGGCTCCTCCAGCTCCAGAAGCTCTAGACCTCCTAGTAGGCCATCTTTCCATGCCCCTGCGAGAGTTCAGCTGATTGGGTGTTATCTGGATACCTTGGCCTCTCCAGAGGGGCATTTCTTTCTGTACTGGAGGGGGTCGTTCTACGCTGAGCTGCCCCAGTTGTGAAATCGACCCTCCTTCACCTAAGACCCTGGAAATAATACCATACAGATGTAACACTCACAAAGGAAGCTGCTATTACCTCCCCATTTTTCAGATAAGGAAACCGAGGCACAAAGCGGTTCCATAACTTAGCAGCAGCTAAGGGGTAGGGTTGAATGTTGAACGCAGGCCACCTGACACCCCAGAGTCTTTTTATCATTGTGCTCTCTTGCCCCACTCGGTTGTGGATTTTTCTGGAGCCTTGGGCGGGACCGGGGGTGGTGGTGGTGGAGTTTGAGGCAGGGAGTGGTGACATAGCAGAATGCACAGCAAAAACCTAAAACTGCACCTCAGTCACTCCCTTTCTTAGAAGTCCTTTGAGCTACCCTGGCTCCCAGGAGGTCATCCTCCCCCACGGGATCCCCTCCCTCCCTTCCTCTCAGGATGTTCCTGCCAACTGCACATTCCTCCTCTCTTTTGCAGAGCCCTCTGCTCTCAGCCAGTTCCTGCTCTCTACTTGCATAACCAAACTCCTGAAGGTCCTAAGCCAGCAGAAGGGCCTGTGTTCAGGGAGAGCAAAAGGCATGCCCCTGTATGTCATTCATCTCATTGCAGAACCATGCCCATCTGGAATTCTCTTCCAGGCTGGGTTTAGAGCCTGTCCCATCATCATAAAAGCCCGCAAACCCCATCTGTCAGTAATGAAATTATTGATTTGCAATGAAATTATAACTGCTGAGGGAATCAGACAAGCGTCCTCAAGCAGCCAGAACATTCTCTCCCTGTAGGTGGGGGTTGTAGCAAGCCAAATTCCAAATGCGCTGCCAGTTTCTTAACTTACTCTGAGAATGATAACTGCCAGTGGGACTAAACACTGGTGTCCTCCTGCTAGAACATTCTCTCCCTGAGGCCTTATGCTATGGGGAGTCAAATTATAGCCAGGAGGTCCTTGGGTAAAACCGGGCACCAGGATACAGGAGTTAGGCTTCCAAAACCAGGCTTTCTGCTCAGAATCCTTGAGGTTGAGGCACCCCTGAATCTGGAGAGTACTTGGAGAGAACCTGCCTGTTGTTATCTTGTCTAAGGTCCATTGGCCAGCTGCTACCCACCTCCTCATCCCCCCATCCCCACACTGCTGATTAACACATTCTTAGGTTCTTTCTTTAGATATTTTATAAAACATCTCATGCCTTGCAGGTCTAGGAACCAATCTCTCTCTTTAGGGTGAGCTTTGCTTGTTTAATTGGATTCATTCTGGGCTCATTTGAATTTCATTTTCGGAGGACAATTTTCTCTTATTACCAAACTCTTGGAGGGGATTCCTCACTTTAGCCCCCATATGATGTTAACAGTCAGGCAAACGACAAAAGAAAAAAGACCTAAGACAGGGGCTCTTAACCTTTTTTGTTCCACAGACCCCTTTGCCAGCCAGGTGAGATGAATACTACTGTGATTCATTTATTGCATACATTCATAAGTGAAGGAAATGCTAGATTTTAGTTAGAGGTCAGAGAAAATAAAGATAAGTTGATTTTTTTTTTTTCAACTCAAGCTCACAGACCCCCTGAGATTGATAAGAACCCCTGACCTAGGAGAACCTGGTAGGTTATCTGTTCTCAGAATTTTGCCCAAGGGCCTCGCTGCTGCTTCTGTAGTTTCCACTTGCACATGCTCCCAAATGGTGCACATGGAACCCCAGTACCCTTCTCTCTCTGCTCTTCATCTCCATTTACACACGTATACAGCCCAATGTAACTAGTTTTACTGGTGACTGTGGCATTTTAGGCAAAGCCAGATGAGTTCTCATATTTCTCAGGGCATCGGAAGGAATGGGGGAAACAAAACATCTGGTGTTAATAGTATTCATTCATCACAATAAATTTACCCAGAGAATGTGGCTGGGCAGGGATCAAGGGAGTCAAGAGAAAGCAGAGCTCACTGTAGGGAGGGTCCAACATATCAGCACAGGAGCAGGAAACAACACATCAGCCAAACTTTGCCATAGCCCTGCACCATGTATAACAGGCTCAGCATGAAAGTGCAAAATGATTTGGGTGAATTCGGAATGTGGACAGTAGTTATGTTGCCATCAGCACGTCGGTGTGTGTGGAGACTTTCAAGAAAGCATCCTGAACCCAGAAGTTCTAAAAAAGAGAGCTTTGAACAATGGCTAAACATAAGCATAGGACTTACAACTTTAAATACCAGATAATTCGAATGCGAGCCTTCTAGCTTAATTGAACCCTAATGGTCCTTGTGCATGTACCCTTTTCAGAAGCAGCTGCATAGGTCGTTTGGCATGTACGTTATCCTACTTTTGATCTTCACGTTTGGGCTAGAGGGAATGGGAAATAGTCTCTCCCTCCATTTCTCTTGGGAAAGACCCTCTGGGATTTTTGCATAATGGCATATTAACCAGTTGGTAATGCTTTCTTAGGAATGTGTGAAAGGGCCAAGAGTTCTGATGTTCCTGGACCATCACCCCTGATATTTCCAGAGGGGCCTACATCCTTCCAAGCCTAACTGGCTATGGGAGAACTAGGCCTTAGCCAAGTAAGGAAGAGGGTGTCCATTAGTGGACGAACCTGGATTTATTAACTGAATGAGTCTTATAGACTCAAATAGGGGTTCTCAAAAGGCCAGAGATGCCCATCGCGCACAACTCACTCCAGGGTTTGAGTGGCTTCTTCAGGTCTGTGGCAGAGAATTCTGAGCTTGCTAGCTCTCATTCCAACTCTTTCCCTTTCACCCAAGAAAGCATATCAAAATGCAAGTTGATGAGTGAGAGTGGTGTTAATATAGGGATAGCCTTGAGTTCATCTAATTTATACCCCAAAAATGTAAATCATTTGCAAGCTCCAGCATTTTCTTCCATCTGGTTATGACTCATGGTGGTTGAAAACCACTAGGCTCAAAGGAGGCTCTGGGAAGGGGCTGCAGGCAGGCCCTTGCTCAGCATCAGGCAATCTGAGGAAGTCCAGGGAGCTTGGGGGTAGTCGGTGTCAGGCAGTTGCTGTCAGGGTGGTCGGTGGTGGTAGTTGCGTGGGTTGTCTGATTTATTCTTGGGCAGGCTGAGGGACAGATCCATTGCACACAATAGGTGGGATGTTTGCCTGGGACCTACTGAGTTCAGATTTTTCTCATCTCCCTCCCCACTCCAATGACAGAAAAGCCCCCACGAGTTTGAGCTCAAGCTGTAGCTGAGAAGCATTTAAATTGTCCCAACCCCCCTGTCTTGCCCCCACAGTATAGGATGCAATGTATCTTTTGTGCATTCCCCAGATTCTGGGAGGCTATTTTTTCCTTGGTATTGTCATGAACCAAAGAGTTTGAGATCCAGGGGAGAAGGGCCTCTCTAAGGATTCTCACCATAATTGCTGGAAAGGCTGAGTCAGAATTAAGTTCACACAATGGAAGATTGCAATAGTTGAAGTGCTGCTTCACACTTCTGTTCATTTATTCGTGTGTTTATGTATTCCACGTAAATGTTCTAGGCATTATGCTAGGGGATACAGTAGATAAACAAAGCTCTAGGACTCTAGGTCAGAGGACAAGATGGGAGATAAACACTAACCCTGACCATCAGGCATATCCTAGTGGAGTATGGGTCAGGGATAAATCCCTCCAGATCCTACAGTTGAATTTAGATTTAACTGAAAACCAAGGGCAGTTGGAGGTCATTGAACTTCCTGGGTAACAGAGAGAGGGAGGTGGGGTAGTAAAGGGGTAATCATAAGATGTGAAGTTTACATTCACAGCTTTCTTAGTATGAGTCGAGCCACTTACTTGTCCCTGTGTGGCCACTTAGGAGATTCACAACTTAGTTTTCCTGGTATTGACAACTACTGGGATGTCAGGTACAGAAAGACAAAAATGAGTGGACAATTATTTCAATTTGCCCTTTCCCAAAATGTCTGCTGAAGAACGAAGGTGGTGGTATTAATAGATGATCTATTAAAAAGAAAAAAGACCCCAAACAATTATAAAATTTTCTTTACTACAAGATTTAAAACCTTTTCACATTCAGCTCCATTGGGAAACTAAGCAATATTGTTGGTATTTACTAGTTTTTTAAATCACGGAGCTCCCCCACAGCTATAAAAAATTAGAATAAGGGAGCAAAGTGTGTAGAGTAAGTGCCAACTACTCTTAGAATTTGGGAGGTGGGAGAGAGACTCATTGAATGTAGAATACTAATTTTAATATTTTCGAGGTAGTGGCTTGCTCAGGGTCCCACAGCGGCTGGTGGCAGGAATGGGAATACAGCTCCAATCTTCCAACTTCCAGTTTAGGCTTCTTTCCCTCTCTTCTTCTACAGGTCAACATTTCCTTGGATGATTCCTAGGGTGTAAGGGCTCAACAAAATGCACACGGCTGGACCGTTTTCCTCAGTGATACAGACCTTAAAACATAATTTCCTTATTAAAACAGATCTGGCTATATTGTGAAACACGATGAGAATTCACAAGAATTTTTATGATAAGGCATGCAATGTTAAAGTGTGGACTTTTGGCTAAGCTAAAAGTCTCTGGGTCATACAACTTTTACCTCCTCTGCTCCAAGGATGACTTGGTGGGAAATTTTGGGAATCACAGGGCTACTGAAGTGATCCCAAGGGCTCCAGAGAGCAAACTTGTGTTCTGGAAAGGTCCAGGGCACCCAGAACTACCACCAAGAGCTGTATTTTTTTTGGAAAGCTCTTGCAATCTCTCAAAAAAAAAAAAAATCATGCAAAATTTGCTTTCTGTCCATGATACACTCCTGTTAATTTTAAATGTTATTTTTACATTAAAATCTCCTAATGAGTGAAATGGATTCCCCAGGAAGATGTACTCTTTAGCCTTTGGCAGGTAATCAAGTTCCCCTAGGGTTTATGGTCCCCAGTTGGGGTGAGGGGGTGGGGGAGAATGCAGCAAGATCAGCTGATTTTGTCATCCTCCTGCTTTGCTTCCCAAATCAAAGATGAATATCTTTGCTTGACATTCTGGAGGAAGTTAGCTGTCTTTTGACTGTTGGGGATGAATTTGCAATGCTCTTCATCAATTCCAGTGACTTAGTTCCATATTTGTAATCTATCCTCCATGATTCCAAAACTAAGCATCTGATTCTCCATCATCTCTTAAGAAGTAGTTAGATTTATTTTTGAGTAACTTGCTTACTACCCATTCTACTTACCTTAGGGTGAGGTAGCACTTGGAGTATGATGCTTTCTATATTTTCTTTTACTGTTAAAAATATTCTTTAAAATGCCAGATAATGCCCCTAATTCATTATATAATCAAGGGAGGGAATATAAGGTAAGTTTCATGATGCTTGGAAATTGTTTTTATTTGGTTGAGGTGGTTACCCAAGTTGACTAAATAAAATTCAGAGCTAAAATAATTTAGTCATTGTGAGGTGTTTTACGTAGGTTTATATATAGAGGTACTGACCTCAGAGCCTCTAACACTGCCCCTCTTTTTTTTTTTTTTTTTACTTTGGTCTAAGAGCTTTAACCCAGCTGACCTTGGACTTGGAACATTTAAAAGACACTTTTGTAGACAATTTGATATAATAAAAGATGAATTTATGGAGGAAGTAATATAGAGTTAGGTTGTCTGGTCTACCTATAGAGCTTGCTTTTTTGGGTCCTCGGCGGGTGGGGTGGGGAAGCGTGGTGCCCGGGGAGCCCTTTTTTTAATTTAGTCAGCAAGTCCCCTGCCCACTTACAGTCTTTCAGGAGAACCTCACCACGTGTCACTCAACCATTTAGTTTCTGGGGCTGTTCCCTCAAGTTGTCTGTGCCCCAAAACTTGTTCTTATGTCTAGTTCCTCAACTTTACTTTGGTTTTTGTCAAATTAAGAGTATTAAATACGAATACATTTAGATGATATTTCACACTGGTCGATCGTCATTAATCACAGTTCTCATTAGTCATGTCAATATTTGTGAATTTGCCTGCTTGCTAAAATTTATTTGTAATCTGAAAATTGATATTCATGGCACTCTCATAGCCATTCATGGACATGTACAAGATGGTGAAAAATTTGAGTTGCACAGCATGCCTGTTACCAGCTGAGGTCAAACAAGGTGACATCCTGCCTTCTGGTTTCAGCTCTCTGTTACTAGAAACAATTCTCTTTTTTCTGGTGTATCCAGTGCTGTGTTTTTGCCTTTTGTGCTTTTTGTTGTTCATTCCACTGTTTCAAATGGCCCCCAGGTGTAGTGGTGAAATGCTATCTAGTCTTCCTTAGTGTAAGAAGGCTGTGATGTGCCACATTGAGAAAATACACGTTAGATAAGCTTTCTGCTGTTAGCCATGGGTTCGATAGTAATGAATCAACAATATATATTAAATAAGGTATCTTTGAACAGAAATACACATAAATCAACGTTATGCATTGATCAGTTGACAAAATGCTGTGACCAGAGGCTCACAGGGACCTAACCCTGTATTTCCCCTAGGGGAATGATTCAGTGTTCATTAATTGATTGTTTGCAGAGACTTTATAGCAGATAATTACTGTGAATAATGGGACTTGACTGTATTTGCATTGAAAAAGGGGGCTGCTCAGGCCTGTACCCCAGGTACCCCTGGACCCGGCACAACCTGAATAGCGGGTCCCAACACTTTAGATCCAACACCCACCTTCCCACAATTTGGGGTGGCGGGGGGAGGGGGAGGGATCCTAATCACGTGGCATGTTTGGTGTAGAGCTAGGAATGGCCCCAAAGCCTCAACTAAACCTTCATCTGGAGATTCCAG
>JAQZBX010076577.1:0-14408 GCA_029593785.1 Cabassous unicinctus | reverse complement strand
TTATTGGATTTTTTCTAACGTGAACATCATGTAATTACTACCCAGGTCAAGAAACAGAGCTTGGCCTGGAGCCCTCCACTTTTCCCTTCCCAACCATAACCCCACCTCCACTCCAGAATTCGCCTCTGCTCTTACTTTCATGATAATCATTTTTGGGGTGTTTTTTTAAAAATATAGTTTTACCACCTAAGAGTGTATCCCTCAATACTATAGCTTAGCTTTTCCTGCTTTTTGAACTTTAAATTAGAGGGAGCATATGATTTTTGTGTCTGCTCTCTCTCAACATTAGATTTCTAAGTTTCATCCAAGTTGCTGAGTATATGGTGCTTCATTGATTTTCACTGCTGTATGATATTCCAAGTTTGGACGTACCACAATTTGTTGATGGACATTTTGCTTTGATTTGTGTTGGGGCTATTATGAATCAAGTTGCCATTCTTGTTGTGCTTACATTCTCATATTTCCAATGGATGTATACTCAGGGGTAGAATTCCAGGTCATTGAAGAGGCAGCATTTTAGTAGATGATCTCACTTTCCCAAAAACAGCAGTAGCAATTAACACTCCCTCCAGCAATATATGAGAGTTCCCATCGTCTTACACTGGTTTTTATGCATTTTTTTTCTTTCGTTTATCTGAATTATCTATTTTTCTCTATACTACATATATGTTGGTTTAATTTGGCAAAATGCTATTTTAACATTTTTAAAAATTGTCTTGCCCAGTGGGGATATTGTTTTGCAACTTTTAAGTTGAAGTAGATCATTCTTACAGAAAAAGCTCACGTATCACAGGCGTACGGCACAACGTAGCGTCACAAAGCGAGCACACCTCTGTGACCACCATATCGGTCAAGAGAGAACTTTCTAGTACCCTAGAAACAACCTTCCTGCCGCCCGCTAAGCACAATGCTCTCCCTTCTCATCAAAGGTCCACGATTATACTTATTTCTAACATGATGGATTAATTTTATGCGTTTTTGAACTTTATAAACTTGGTGCAGTACAGTAGGCATTATTTTGCATCTAGCTTCCTCTCCCTCTCCCCAACATGGTGAGGTCCATCTGTGTTGTTGTGCGTCATAGTAATTTGTTCATTCATTTATTTTCTTGCCCCAACGAGGAAATATTGACCTCAGGGAGCATACCTGCTCAACACTCCTTTAACTCATGGAATGTATTGACCAATGAATGCCACATACGGGATCGAATACCTTCCACTGTGTTGTTTTCACAGTCCCAATACTGTACCGTGGAGTTGGAGGGGCTGTAGGGAAAGATTGTGATGCCCTCAAGGTACCTTCTGACTTCCGGAATCGTGGCTCAACTTGGAAGAGTTCCCCTCTTTTTCACCTAAAAGGCAAAACAGTATCACATTCCCAGGCCGTGCAATGCAGAACAGTGCCACGTTCCCAGGCCATACATTTCTATGTCAAGCAGAGCTGTCCTAGGATTTTTTTTGGAGAGTTGCTTTATTTCAGAGGCTCATGGGAGTCCAAGGAGGAGACAGCTGGCATCCAGCCATAAGGAAAGCCCTTGACCCAGAAGCAGAAACAGCTCCAAAGCTGTGCTGGGTACGTGACATAACAGGGCCCTTTCAGCATGAGTCACAGCCTCAAAAACTTTCGAGGGGAAAAGGAGGGGGGAGGGAAATCCTAAATCTGTCCTTCAAAAAGGAAAGATAAAATCAATGCCTTGTACTTTTCACCCTTTCAAATAAGCAACGCTAAGCTCTTCTACACAAATCAAGTGCTTAAATCCAGCTTTTGTTATTTTTAAACAAAATGTCAACTGAGTTTGAACTCCTTAAACAGAATCTTGATATGAATCCATTAAAAAAAAAAAAGAAAGAAAGAAAGAAACAGGCTCTAAGATGGTCACTCTGGGAAAGGCTGTGTGTGAATGTGCAGTAAATGTCATTTCTTTTCTTTTTTCTTCTCTAGGCCTTGAGCTGTAATTATTAGTTTCAAATGTCCCCAGTGATATTAGCTAGATGATCACACTTGGATTGCAGGAATGAAATGGCCTACGTGTGCCTTTACTGCAGTTCTATCCAAAATAATCCAGTTATGGTAATTCTCCTCCCTCCTCACCACCCACCCCCACCTCACCCCAGACCACAGATCAGTAAATTTAACAATTGGATTCAAAATGATCACATCCATTCTCAAAACAAAGAATTCCATGTGTAAACTCAACAGGTTAAAAATGTCCCACACCGAAACAGAATAAAAACATTGGTGAAATCATATACAAAAACAATACATCAAAATGCCGAAATTTAGGAAAACTTAGTGCTAAACCAGCTAGGGAAGAGTTTACTGATGAACTTTCTAGAAAACAGGAAAGAAGAACATTTCTTATATAGCTGATTGAGAATAGCTTTTGTTAGTGATAGTTCAAATTTATCTATACATATATATCATTTTGAATAAGATGAATGTATTTAGGCTTGCAGAAAGTTAAACTATAGGAAATCAAGATTTCATCAAATTGAGCCACGCAAAAGTGTTTTTGTTATTCTTTCATTTATTAAGAAGATAAAAATCCTTTTTCCTCTGAGCCACCCCTACCTCCAGTAGAGGCTGGGTGGCAAGTTATTGTATAAGGCTCCATGTCTACTCATCATGCCTTTGAATCCTTGTTATTTAATGAAAAGAGAATCCCAAACGTGTCAAAGAGTGTGGTAGCTGTATAACCTAGACACGATCCTGAGGGGTTCAGGACAGAAATTAACAAACATGTTTCAGCTTGAACATTACCCATAAAGAATACAGACCTTCCCAAATATCCATGGACTAGCCAGAGATCCCACTATCTTGCTTTAGAAGAAACTATGCTCCACTTGCCATGAGAACGGTTTTCTGGAACTGGGTTGGCTGGTTCCAGGTACGTTTTCCTCCTTCTGTGTATGTTAGAGTAGAACAAACACTGGACAGAGAGACAGACGGTCTTGGGCTCCAAGACTGTATCTGCCACTAAGTAGTGTATGATATTTGCCAATTTGCTGCAACTCTTTGGACCCAGTTCCTTATCTATAAAATGAAAGGGTCAAAGTAGATTCTCTAGGGATCCTTCCAGTTCTAATGATACTATATTACATAAGTTACGTTTCTGAGACTAAAATTAAGTGATAGAACGAGCTTCTCTGCGTTATTTCACAACCCGTTGGATTCATCCAGTTTTCCTTTCCTGCTGATGCGCTGAGAAGCGGGGTTGGGACCTAACTCCTTCCCATCCCTGCTTGGATGCAGAATCAACTGAAAGTACTTTCACATTCCATCTCTTTAGGTTCCTTTTAGAGCAATCCAGGGCCATATTTTGTTTCTTTTTCCAACATTAGGATTCCCATAGTGTTCTATGGAGACATTATGCCAAAACTGAAGTATGAGAAGAGCTAGGCCTAGAGCTCCGGGCTGCCACATGTGTTGGTGACACTCCCTGGAGGACTTAGGATCCATAAATAAATGTATTTCACTCCTTTTAACCTTTGAGAGTTCTATGGGCAGTGTCAACATTTAATCATTTCACTGGCACTCTGCAGGCAATTTGAAACATTATGTTTCAAAATATCACCAACGGGACCTGACATGTGAGAGAATTTTCCTGCACTAAGACCTCGAGAGGATGCCACACTGAGGGAGCTGCAAACTGGGAGCAAACACACTCCTTCCTGCCGGAGCCCTTCCTGTTTAGTCGGCTAGCACGGTTTCCTAAGACTCCAACTGCAGCAGAACTGTTCTGCAATTCCATGGCTAGCTATTTCGGGAGCCTACCACAGCAGGACAAATGTGCACAAGTCCACACAGTATGACAGAAGAATTAAAAATGTATTTACCATCTGTTGGTAGTTTCCTTGCAGGGCTCTTTTCTTTTCCTTTCCTGCAGCCGCAAATAGGGTCTTCTCACTTCCTTCCAACTGCAGAGAGCAGGGTTCTCTCCACATCTCTGGAAACGCAGGGCATTTTTTTTCCCCCTCATTCAAATTCCCCAGACTATTGAACTCTGGAAACATTTCAGCTTCTAGGATCATTTCACTCAACTGCGGAGTAGAGCGAGTCCGTGCAGAGCTCTAAGTGTTTTGTGCTTTTCCTGTGGCCAGGTTGCTTTTGGATCCTGTACTCTGGAAAGCTGGGGTGGGGGTGAAGGGGGGTATGTGGGACAAAAGTCAAGCAGAAGCTAATGGGAAGATAATTAAATCCTTAAATTAGGCTTGCAGCTTCCTGTTGGCACTTTATCATCTTAGTCCTCACCATAATGGGATGCGCCAGATGGGAGCCAAGATACCTAATGGGAAAGGGTCCTAGTAATGCAAACTTGGCCTTCAAGAGCGAGCCACTTCCAGCCGTGTAATAGAGACGGTGAAAACCATAAGCTGGAGTATCATAGTTTTGTTAGTTGGGAAACCAGTTAGGTTCATCTGAAGCCATTTGGTTTATGTAGAAATACTCAATTCTCGATGAGAATCACTGGCTTTAATTTCTGGGATACATGTATTATTTGCTCAAAAATAAAATGTAATAAATAGGGATTGATATTAAAAATGTCTCCTTAACCAGATACTGCAGTGTAGTGTTAGGACTCTGACTGACTTGTTTACTTCAGGCTAAAGAGGTGGATTACTTCACCTTGAAACGGATGTTGGATGACCTTGGACTTTGAGTAGGTCCTTTAACTTCTGTGCCTCAGTTCAATCGCCTAAGAAATGGGGATCTTAATCTCTACCTCACTGTACTGTTGTGGGGAGTAGAAGAGATGACATCTGCAAAGCTGCTATCACAGTGCCTGGTGCAGAAAAAGAGCTTGAGAAATGGTAGCTTTAAAAAATTATTAGTGGAGGCTAACGCTGTGCTACTTTCTTGTTATCTCAAAACTTGCTGCCAGATTCATACATTCTCGTTGATTCTGGTTTTCCATTTTGCTTTTTTATAAGTTCTCCACAAATCTGAGCCTGAATGTAAGTCTCAGCTCAATACCAACTCAGCTTTAGTAGCTGATATACTTAAGTCAGAGATTGAGTAAATAGAAGAAATACCAAGTCAAAGATTGAGTAAATAGAAGATATACTTAAGTCAAAGATTGAGTAAATAGAAGAGGTACTATTGCTTTAATAAAATGGATTTGTTGTGGATTGGATTCTAATGAGATAATCACAGTGTTGGGAAGTCTATAAGGCTTTGCACGCAGTAGGTCCTCAAAAATATTAATTCATTTAACATTTGATGAATATTTAGTGAATGCAAAGCACTGTTTTAGGTGCTTGCTTGAGGTTTATCAGTGAAGAAGACAGACAAAAATCCCTGCCCTCCTGGAGAAAGACAAAAAAGAAAGAGTAAATGATGTAGAATGTTATAAGGTGATATGTTTATGGAAAGACAGAGCAGAGCAAGCTGGAACAGGAGTGTCAGGGGCTGTGATTTTTAAGTAGGCAGTTATAGTAGCCCTCACTGGGGTTTGAATCTTTTAAAAAGACTGAAAAGGTGAGGGTGTGAGCCAGTGGCTCTCCAAAGGAAAAACAAACATTCCAAGCAGAGGGGACAGGCGGTAGAAGGGCCCTGTCGTATGCTAGTGCCTGGATTGTTTGAGGATCGGAAGAGAGGGCAGTGAGGCTGGGCCGTGGGAGCAAGGGGAGAGCAGAAGGAGATGAGATCAGAAAGGAGTGACCTGACGGTGTGGGGCCTTGTAGGCCACGCAAGGACTTGAACTCCAAGTGGAACGGGGGAGCCTCTGGGCAGAGTTGTGGCATCACCTGACGTGAGCAATAGACTGCGGTGCAAGCAGGTGAAGGCGGAAGCAGAGAGAGTTTGGGAGGCCATTGCAATAATCCTAATAAAGGATAGTGATGGTTTAGCTCTGAAGAAAATGCAAGTGGGAGAAATGCAAGTGGAATCTGGATAATTTTTTTTAAGGTAGAGCCTATTGGGTTTGGGGGCAGAGTGGATGTGGAATATGAAAGAAAGAGAGGAGTCAATGGTTTTGCCATGACCACTTGTAAGGATGGAGTTGTCATTTACTGAGATTTCGAGGCAAGAGCTGGAGTACACATTGCGTGGTGACTGTGGCAGGAGAGAGACCTCTGGATTCTGGGCTTGGGTGTAAGGCCTCTTTCCACCTGCTAGAGGACCTGAAAGTAATGAACTTCTGGTGGTTCTTTGAAAGATGAGAGACAGAACGACCGAGGTTTTCATAAGCACTTTTATAGCACCCAGATGAACAGTAAAAAAATAAAAAAAAATCACACAGTCTCTTGGTTGTATTTCCTCAGTGCCAAACAATTCGTTTAGTTTTTTCAGCCTGTTCCTCACCCCGCGCCCCCCACTGAAATAACCACATCTGAAGAGGAAAGCGGGGCCGTCCCGGCCGCCAGCAGAGGGTGCTGAGGAGGCCTGCCTGAGCCCTCAGACCCCTGGTAGCCTCTGTGCCTGGGGCCGGGAGCCGGATGCTGCTTCTGGGATGATGGCGGGTGGTTCTAGAACTCTCTTGATGACTTTCCGATTCCACTGGACCTGTTTATTGGTATTGTCCTAGGTGAAAGGCATCTAGAACTGATTACCTAAGAGAAGGAAAAGAGACTGGGCCGTGTATGTAAATAAAGGGAAGAAAGAAGAATGTGATACCTCTGTAAGTACATATCTTAGAAGGGGGGCAAATGCAAAATCTCATGAACAGTAGGGTGGGCGTGTGGGGAGTCACAAAATCAGAGCAGGAGACAAAGGGCAGAGCAGCTGCCTGCTGGAATTGAAAACGTAAGTGGAGCAAATGGGTTTGGAAGTAACAGGAGGTGTTCAGAGGAGACCTACACTCACTTAGGACACTCTCTCCATGCAGACTCATGGCTCCGTTTTGTTTTTTTTTTCCCCGAGGTTTAAAATATATTGTATAAATACAACGAGCAAGAAAACAGCACTACTCTGGCTCGTATGCCCGGCAAAGCAGCAAACCCTCTTCTTATCAAGGAAGGCTTCACGGAAGTGGTGATATTTGTGCTGGGTCCCAAAGTATAATGGGTGGGGAGAGGAGCAAGGGCTTCCCATCTGGAGAGAAAATATATACAAAAGCACACAGTTGTTTCACGTACACACCCTTGACCTCCTGAAGTAGGGGGAAACAGAAAGGTCTTTAAAGGCCTGTGCTAACTAGTTACTCTGTATTCCTCACACACACAGTTTTGAAAAAATGAGGGAAGATTGTTTCTGGTTTTAATAAATGCACAAATAATCACACGCTAAGTTGGAAGAATTCCAGAAATACATATACGAAGGAGTTAACTGTTGCCAAAGCACAAATATGGAAACCCCACCCTCAGCCAGAGCTGTAGAAATCAAAGGGCTGAATGTGGAATAAATTCCTCTGCCCTGATTGTAGAAGGAGAACTGCCAGCATTTTCCTCTGATAGATTCCTCTCTGCACAAAGGGCCCAACAGGGTTCTGAAAAACCTGATCGTGAACCAAGATATGCAATTCTGAATCACCCATCATGTATCTAGGAAAATTAATGCCTTGCAGATCTTCCCAGATAAGCACCCAAACTTGTGGTCTCTGAGATCAGAAACAGGGCCTGGCTGGGTTTCTGTCACAGAGCAGCTCCCCCTTATTTGGCATAAAATGGACAGGATGCCAGTAAAGTTCACACTGGGTCATCTGAGCCTCTTGAAGCGTAGGATGATTCATTGCTGGGGGTGGGGGAGAGAGGCTAGGGTGGGGGAAGGAAGTGCTGAGGAGAGGGGCGGAACACAGTAATTATGAAATTGACAGTCGAGAAAGTGAGCTCTGGGGGTTCTGGGAGTGACGTGGTCTTCCTATCGGTCCCTGATCTACCACGTTTGAACCGGGAAGTTGGGGAACAGCTCACGTGGTCTGATTTTCTTTTGCGAGGAGATACATCAGATGCCTCCCGTATTTATTACAAATGCAACGAATTAATTTCTTTTTCTATTTGACAAAGAAGACAGTGCCGCTAGCAGAATAAAAATTTGGCTATAGTGGTAGGAGTGAATAATCTGTCTTCGACTTGATTTACTCACATTCTAGCTGACAAGGTCTTCCGTTCTGTGCGTCCAGTTTGTACTTAAGAAGGGATTATTGGTCATTTACAGTCGAAGCTCAGTCAGAAAGGATCTGATGCAGTAGCCCTCGCTTCGTGTCCCTGCCGCAGATGCAAAGCAAATCAGGACCTTCTCTCGGTCCTGAGAAGATCCCAAGTCTCCCAGCAGTTAAACTTTGGAGAGGCTGACGGAAAGGGGTTCTGCAAATATCAAACTGCCTGACAGCCCTCGCTGGAATCCTGACACGAGCAGTTTCCTTGTGGACTCTAGTTATTTATGTTAAAAAGCAAAGTTTGCCCATGCATTTTTTTTTCCTAACTCTTCCTCTTTGGGGGTAAACTCATAAAGTTCTCATAAAATGATTTTTTTAAACTCTGACCCTCTTTGGGGTCACCTTTTCCTGGCAGATATTGACTCAAGAAAAATAAAGTAACTGAGAGAGACCACAGCCATTTATTTTAATGTCATGGAGTTAGAATAGCAAAGAACTTTGTTTTCTTCCTTCCATCAAAAGTCCCAGTATATTTTTTTAGCTGGTTTTTACCCATGATCTTATTTTGAAGGTACACTGAGCTTAACATTTATAACCCACCAACTGCCACTACCATAAGTTCAACTGATGATGGCTGTTGGCTTTGATTTTAATTTGGAAAACGCATTTCTTTTGAGGAAACAAAATGCCAAGTTGTTTTAAAAAATGCTCTTAATAGATTTCCAAATGCTCCTGGCCAATACCAAGCAAGGTTCAAGTCACTCACTCTATGCTTTAAAGTGTCAGTCTTCTTTCCATGCAAGAAGACGTCTGTTTTTTAGGTAATTAAGGCCATAAATCCCGATATTTCACACGTCATCGTCTTACATTCAATCTTAGTCAGAATTACATTGCTGAAAATTTATCGAGATTTTGCTCACAAAACACATAATAATGGTTAAAAATCATCTCCATTTCCTTTTGAAGCATCCTATTGTACTAGATATTTTAGAACTTTTTCTAAAAAAAAAGGGAACAAGATTTCCTTTTGGTGGCCTTGATGCATTCTCTAGTTAAGCAGCAAATTACGTAATTTTCATTATTAAAGCCCAAAGCCATCTGTCACTAGAAGGTATCAGCCCCAAACATTCACCCACCACAACAAAACCAGCTATAACTGGAATGCTTAGGTTTTCCAAAACAGAGCTGAGGTTTCCCACCAGGCCCTGGTGGGAAACAGAGCTGAGGTTTCCCACCAGGCCCTTGGCAAAGTAGCTGGTCTTATTCCCACTCACCAAAAGTAAAATTCAATTAATAAAAGAGAGAATGAGGAGGAGAGGAGAGAAATATGAAGTGTCAACTCAGTGGATACCAATTACCTGTATCTGAACCCACAAAAGGCTGAGTCACAGATGAGCCTACCAGATTTTTTTTGCAGATCCACAGCAGATCTATCAGTGAAATTATACCTTCACCAAAGGATTATTCAGTAAAAAAAAAAAAAAAAAAAATCCATGGAACTACACTATACAAACAGGGAACCCCAAATTAAACCACGGACTAATTAATAGTACAATTATAAAAATGTGCTATCATCAATTGTAACAAATGTTCCACACCAATGCAAGGTGTCAGTGGTGGGATGGTGTATGGGAATCCTAGATATTATGCATGATTGTTCTGTAAACCCAAAACTTCTCTAATAAAGGGAAAAAGAACTGGGGAAAAAAAAAAGGGTTATTCTCAGGCATCATTATAACAGAGGATAAGGTCTGGGTTATACACTGGAAGGGGGAAACAAGAGGAAGGCAGAAAACTGTGATCTACCACCCTACTACAGAGAACAAGCCAGAATTCTAAGGTCACCAAAGGCAGGTTCCTTAAACTAATTCCTGAGCCTCCCTCCTACTATCTATATCAGTCCATTAGAAATATAATGTGGGCCACACGTGGAATTTTAAACGTTATAGCAGCCACATGAAGAAAAGTTCAAAGAAATGGGTGAGGTTAATTTTAACAATCAATATATTTCATGTAACCCAATATATCCATAATATTATCGATTCAACATTTAGTCAATATAAAAATAATAGGGTATTATATATATATTTTTTTGGCACAAAGTCTTTAAAATCATAGTATATTTTACCTGTACAGCACTTCTCAACTTGGATGAGCCATATTTCAAGTGCTCAATTGCCACTTGTGGCAAGGTCAACCTTTTTGGACAGTGCAGACCTAACCAAATCAGGTGTTTCTGTTTTTAATTGTAGACAGAGTATTATTTTTAAATAACCTTATGTATTTACTGTTCAATCATAAATTGTTAGCAGATGTTTAAATACAGGGATTTTAACTTTACTCTTGAGTATTGGTGATGTCATTTTCATTACCCAGAAGCCTGACCTGCTAAAGTGTGGGTAGAAGGTAAGGAAGAAGATTCGGCGCCATTTCCTTTAAGAGTCTCCGTGCCAAGCACGGAGCCCCACTACTTTAGTTTGGGTGTGGTTATCTGACCTCAGAGTCTATTGTGTGAGTGGTTTTCATTTTTGCTTTTAGATTATTTTACTCTTTTGGTCTCCCCAGCTTTATTTGAGAGTGCAATCTAAGGAAAGTATATTTGATTTGCAAGTACATAATGGTTTGCTCAGATTTAAAAGTGACATATGTAGGATAATACCTTCCTTAGAATAGCCCGGTTAAGGGTCTGTCCGTGTTTACATTAGAAATTCAAACTTTCCGGGATTTATTACACAGCCATCACAGATAGCTCCAGGTAGAAAGTTGGAGAAATTTTGCCGGTGAGCTATATAATTTCCCTCCCCACTTCCCAGGTTTTCAGTGATTCTAGTATTTGAGTTTCAGACTTGGAAGCCTGATTGGTATGGTGATGATTCTGAGAAAGGCTGGGCCAATCAGCTAGGAATCCTGCAGGATCTTTTGGTTTCATTGTGGTAAATATTAGCCTATTTCAAAAGATAAGATTTGTTCTACTGTGAACTCTCTGCAGACTGTGTCTTACTCATCTTTTTCTTCTCAGGGCCTAGTCATTGCATATGTGTAATAAATGGCTGCTGGGGAAATAAACGATAAGTAAATAAAAAGCAATTTGAGCATTAAGACATAGTGCCTGTTCGGTAATCACTACTTTGAAATACTGTAACAAAACAAAACAAAACATGCTGCTGGATCTTTAACCTCCCTCATCTACGATTATTTTAACAATTAAACGACAATGTGAAGGTGTGAGCTGGTATCACAACTTTTTGAGGCTGGGCTTTACTGTATCTTATGCCCCTCTCAGGAGCTTTTGAAGAAGCAATACCAAAGGGCTCTGAAAAAGATGAAATGCTACATAGATGTAATTGAAACGTATATCCTTGCCACTGCAAGCTTTAAAGACAAACCCCTACAATTATAGCGACAGTAAGCATTGTGAAAAATGTACATCCTTCAAACAATGTGTTTGATTCCAAATGAAATGAATTTCTCCAAATGCAGTGTTGGGTTAACGTACTCCAGTGTTTTTACAGAAGCAGGATTTACTCTTCGAGTTGCCTTATTTTGTATCATGTGATCTTTAGATTTGACTAGAGAAAAGCTATGATGTCTTTAGAGAGTATGACTTTTTTACATTTTAAATTTTGTTATAAAATATAACAATGAAATATGCATAAACCAAGGCCTTCCCCTTCCCTGTTTTTGCTGTTTCTGTGTCCATTCGCTGGGCAACTCTCTCTGTCCATTTCCTGCCCTCTCTCTTTATCCCTCTTCTCCAGTCTTCACTGGGACTCGATCCTCGGAACCTCTGATGTGGGAGAGAGGCTTCCTACCACCTGTGCCACCTCAGTTTCTGGTTTTTCAGCATGTCTTGCTTGGCTCTCCCTTGTGTCACTCTCCTGTTATGTCATCATCTTGCTGCATGGCGCACGGGGTCTGACAGCGCACCTGCGCATGGGGCCTGGTGGCCCACGTGCCTTCTATATTTTTCATTTTTTAATTTTTACCGGGAGGTCCCGGGGATCGAACCCAGGTCCCTCCATATGGGAGATGGACGCCCAACCACCCGAGCCACATCCGTCCCCCTTCTGTATCTCTTAAGGTTGACCAAAGATACCCAAAGTTACAGTCATTTCCCATACCGGATGGTCATATAATAAATCAGTCTTGGCTTATCACCAACATTCTAAAAACCAGACCTAGGGAGAAAAACTAGGTCTGGGGACACACGAGTGGTTTCTAATACAGCGAATGTTTAGCCTACCCTGATTATCACAAAATCAGGACAGCGAGAATAATATATTTTTGATCAACAGAACAGGGACATTGTCGGTATGATCTCTATAGAGAGGTACACATGATTGGTACCCACTGTTTATAAGACCCAGTAGGGTTTATACACTGATGGATAACTACCACTACCCTGTTCTTTTTTTTTTAATATATTTTTTATTTTTTCTAAAAGATACTTAGATTACATAAAATGTTACATAAAAAAATATAAGGGATTCTCATATGCCCCACTCCCCACACCTCCCACTTTTCCCCACATTAACAACTTCTTTCATTTGTGTGGTACATACATTGCAATTGATGAACACATTTTGGAGCATTGCCACTAAGCATGGATTATAGTTTACATTGTAGTGTACTCTCTCCCAGAGAGTATGGCTTTCCTTTACGACTCCAAGCCTAAAACTCTAAATAAATATACTGATGTTCTATTAAACTTCAAAAGACTGAAGATTTGTTCAACTATTTTGTTGTTATAACCGGGTAATCTGTTTTAGTTTGTTTCATCTTCAACTACCTAACAGGCTACTTCCAATAAAAAGGTATACTACAATTTAGAATCCGCCATGATTTGGAGACCGTGCCCTTGTTTTATTGAGTACACTTGTGCTCCCTCTGCTGCCATAAAGAAAACATTCACGTCCGAGACCTCAGTACATTCCTCAGCAGAGTGTTCTCTTTTGACAATGATAATGCAGATTTGTGCATAAATTAGGACTCTTCCTAAATGGAGTACTATTTGTCCAAAGCATATAATGTAATAATTAAAAAAAAAATTAAAATCACAAATTTAAGAGGAGAGGGAAAAAGAGAGGAGTAGATAAAAGAATTAAGTTCTGCACTGGTAGCCAAAATCATCTAGAGTATAAACCAATGTTTCTCGTATGTGCTTAGGAATCACTGGGGGGCTGGTCAAAATGCAGTAGTTCCTGGGTAGAGCCCTCGATTTTGAACATCTAAAAAGCTCCCAGCTGCTGCTCTTCAAGGACGACACTTTAAGAAGCAAGGCTAGAATACATAATTATATGATATGGAATACACTTGATAGCCCTTTTTAAAAAAACCTTCAAAAGCAGATACTAGCCATACAATAAAATAGATGTGATTATAATTATTTGTCCATGGTATTTAAATAATCCAGAATACAAGCTAGGCAGTGAAGCTCAGCAGGCCTTATTTCTACATTTCCTTTCATTTTAAAGGTTGACCTACACTTACACGAATACAATACCAGGTTTATGAAGAGTACTCTAGCACTATATATTTGCCTACTGGCTTCTTGAAAACCCTGCTCTTCTCTTTTCGCTGAGCTTTTATTTGCATGACAAAGTCTCGTTTTTAAAGAACCAGGGCCTGTTCTATGTGATTATATGTTTACTATTTTACCAACTGAAAAGAAAATATTTCAGTCCTAACAGCAATGAAAGTGCATCGTCAGCCTTTATGTTTATGCCGGACCTTGCAGAAAGAAATAATTACAGATTTTAGTCACAGTTTATGGCTTTAATCTTAATGGCTAAAAAAGTAAATGACACATTTCCTATTAATTGTTTTTACTGTTTGAGTCATATACATATTTAGCTTGCTTGAGGGAACATTTAAATTAATTGACTAACTCTAATCTGAATTATGTGTTTTTTAATTTGTTTAAGGCTGTTAAAATAATGTAAATTAACTGCTTATGTCACTGTAATAATTAAAATATTAGCTCCTTTTTATTGAAAATTCTCTAAATGTAAGATGTCTAAAAATAGAGTGGAGGTGGATTGGACAGCCTGCAGATTATGAGTTGGAATAAAAACATCTCCGTTAAGCCAAAAACATGGCAACCAATATTTTCTGTTATAAAAATATTTTAGATGAATCTGGTTTTTATGAAAGCTGTCTGAAACTGAAATGGATGGCAGAAGCTCTCGGTTTATTTACAGGCAAGTAATAATAATACCTGCGGCTCAAACCTTGTCTTCGTGTCAAGCCAACAAGCCTCTGCTTGATTCAGAAATCGGTTTTGCCAAGTGGGGGAAGCAGATATTACGCGGTTATGTTCTGTGATATTAACCTTCACTTTGATAAAGCTTGTCAACAGAAACAAAAAAAAAAA
>JAQZBX010076576.1:0-14413 GCA_029593785.1 Cabassous unicinctus | reverse complement strand
GTTTTGTCTGAGATCAAAATTTATATCAGTGCTTTTCTTGCTTGCCTACTGTTTTTTTTTTTTTAGCACATAGGAGGGTAAAGAGGTAATCAGTGACTTACAGATTTTTTTTTTTTTTAAATTACTATCGGTCAGTGCTTTTTTTTTTTTTAAAGATTTTATTTATTTATTTATTTATTTATCCCCCCCTGCTGCTTGTGCTCGCTGTGTCCATTTGCTGTGTGTTTTCCTGTGTCTGCTTGTCTCCCTTTGTTGGGTCGTTCTGCTGCAGCAGCTCACTGCGCCCCGCGGGCTGGCTTGCCTTCACCAGGAGGGGGCCTCCCATATGGTAAACGGGAGCCCAATTGATTGAGCCACATCCGCTTCCCTGACTTACAGATTTTTGATGGATGTCTGTGTTTTTGTTCTTAATAGGTATCTGCTTGAATGGTGTGTAGCATTTTCCTGTGGATCCAGTATTAAGCAAATGAATTTATCATTTTTTGAAAACCATGGTTGCATAGGTAGATCATTTAGCTTCTGTAAATGTATATTAAAAGGACTGGATGAAATGTTAAAGTTTTGTTTATTCATTCAGCAAGTATTTACACAGTCAATGCCTGTATTAACATTATGCAAGTCTATTGTGAAAATTTTTTTATGTGATAGTTTGGGGGGAAAGGGGCATAGAGAAATTTTGCTTAATTTGGAGTATTTAAAGAACAAATATCTACTACCTTACATGGAATAGTAGTACAGTCTGGAAAGCACTTGCTATTAGCATAAACACCTTGCCAGACAAGTTATAATAATAGCATATTTTGGTGGTTACTTTCAGTTGCTAACAGAATACTGCTTATGGGTTAGGGAGAGGTGTTTTATGGCTTTCCCTTAATTTGTACAGGCTAATTGGGTAAAGCGTATGCTAATCTTGTTCCATTTTTGTTTTGTGGCTATCAGATGCCATTAACTCACAGTAAAGGCAATTGGGTCATCTGCTTTGGGTTTCTGAAATAATGTAATGGGAATAGTGAATGAATTTGCTAAATATATATTTTTCTTTTTCTCTGTAGTCCTTTCATGGGATAAAATCTATCACAATTATACAATTTGTAGTGTCGCAATGTTCTTTGGCACCTTTTATATAAAAATGTAATAGTTTTCTTTAAATCACTTTTCTCAGTTGTCCTTAGTAAGTGATGTACATTTGTGAGATCATAGACTGGAGTTAGGAGTGCAGTCTGTTATTTTATCCTGGAATAGAGTTTTCATATTCTTGCACAAAACTAATAGGCCCTTATGAGGATTAGTCTTTGACTTTGGACTTCCTTACATCCTGCCAGCAGAAGTCATCAGTTTTGACATCGGGTGAAGTGTTTTGTGTGAATTATTCTTTTATAGATTTGTTTAGATTTGTTGTTTATGACTTTTTATTTAAAGAATCTTCTCAAAGATATGTTTAAATGATAAAACAAGGGGCCAGAAGATCCTGTATAGTCTGCTGCCACTTTTGCTTAAAATAAGGAAGTGGGAAGGGGAGGTCGTGAGTGGATAGGAGGATACACAAATGAAGTGTGTATGTATGAGTATGTGTGTGTATGGTTGTTCTATGTGCTGAGAGTGACTCCAGAAATACACAAGAGATGATGGGGTTGGCGTGGGGTGGATGATATGGTCATATGGGGAGAGTCTTATTTTCATGCATAACTTTTTTTTTTTTTTTTGGTAGATATTTTTTTCTTTAGGAGGTACTGGGGATTGAACCTGGGACAACCTCGTGCATGGGAAGCAGGCACTCAACCACTGAGCTACATCTGCTCCCCCATGTGTAACCTTTTAAACCGTTTGACTCTTACTATGTATTATCATTTCAAACAAGTAATGATTGTGAAGTATTAAGGCAGCCAGTTAAGAATTGATTTCAATTAGACTATCAAAAGTAGAGGAGAAAATATGATCATTTTTCCTGCATTTTTCAGTCAGTTAAAGAGCTGGAACTGTGTATATTTCTGTAAACACGTGTTCCATTTCTCAGGTTTGTTGGCAGAATTAGAGCCATTGAGTAGTTGTGTGCTTAAAAAAGTGTTCTTTTACATGGCTGGATCATCAGACCAGTGGAAGTATTTACTGATAGTGAGCTGCTGATTTTTGAGTCCTGTCCAAGGTTGATATAATTGGAAGTTAATTCAGTGCTATCTTCAAAAGGAGGTTTTGGTTGTCCAGAAGTAGATAGGTGTTGTCTGAGTTCAAAGGTATTGTTTTGCCAAGAGTTTGGAAATCAGGTGATAATTGGGGTTTTCATAGTTCAGTAGTTGATTTCAATAATTATGATAGTCTTTAGTATAATGGGATTTATGAAATTATGGGTTCTCATAATTGTGTGGATCCTACTGTGACTTGTGACCTTAGATGTGTGTATTATAATTTAATTTTTTTCCATCCCCCCCACCCCCATGGCTTCCTTGTCTGTCTGCTTGTTGTCTGCTCGATTTCGTCAGGAGGCACCAGGAACCGAACCCGGACCTCCCATGTGGGAGGTGAGTGCCCTACTGCTTGAGCCACTTCCACTCGTGGCGGCTCGTGGCGGCTCGTGGCGGCTCTTAGGAGGCATCAGGAACTGAACTGGGACTGGCTTTGTGGGAGGCTGGTACCCAATTGCTTGAGCCACACCTGCTCCCCCAGATGTGTGTATTATTGACTCCAAGGAGGATTCCAGTTAGATTCCCATCCATCTTTAGATTCCATTCCATCTCCGTTAGATTTCATCTTTGATTATTGCCATTGGTGTCACTTGTAATTGTTCATTGGCTGTTTTATTTGCTAGTAAATGGTCCTGCCTTATTGTTGTGCTCATCATTTCCACCTTTAGTTCTTAAAGTAGGGGTAACCTCAGAGAGAGGTAGAATTTAATTTTTTTGTGCATTTAATTTTGCTGCACTGTGACCTGACTCTAGCTTTTCCCCTAGGCACTGTATCTCCTTTCAGCAATAAGAGGACTGAGATAGGTCTGTGTCTATCCCTTGGCATTAAACTCTGACTCTAAGATGATGTTGTGATGATTAGCGCAGCTCTGGAGCCAGATATACCTGATTTGATTTTTTTCACCCCATTTGTTGTATAGCTTTGGGAAATTTTATTACCATTCCAGCTTTGTTTGTGCATCTGAAAAATGGGAATAAAGAATAATTAGTATTTTTGTCTTAGAGTGGTTGTGAGGCTAGAATGAGAATATGTTCAAAGATGTTAGCATACAGCCTGGCATGTAGGAAGTACTCAATAAATGCTAATTATTACTTGGTTGTGTTTGTTAGCTACAGTGACAGCAGCTGTAGAGAGAGGCTGAAAAGTAATACCCATCCTGACACTTTATTCTGTAAACCTATCATGGCTTCCTGTGGCAACTACAGAGAACAGGATGGTTAGAATTTTCCATTCAGAGGGCTAGGACTACATTTGGTAAAGGCTTTCATTGCTCATCCTAAAATGAGAATATGTTTTCCAGGGCTTTATGCCTCTAACACATATATTGTTTTATAGTAATATTTTATATTTGGTCACACAATGATATTTCAAGAAAAAAAAGGTTGCTAATTTTCTTAAAAAATAAATTCTTTTTGCTCTCTGGAATGGAATCTCTACTCCTTTTCTCCAGTACAAAGAGATCAAACACTTTTCAGGTTATCAGATATTGCTTGGATCAGCCATTTCAAATATTCACGTTACATTTCGTGCAAACGTTGAGGACTCACTGAGAAATACATGTGTGTATATACATATATGAATATATGAAAATAATAACTGAAATCAAAGTTTCCAGGGAATGCCACCTGACATACACACATTTTCTGTATTCTTTTACTATTTTTGATTTAAAAACATGTTTTATAAATCTCTGAATTGATTCTATTATTTAATGAATAATAATGGTTTTATTATTTAATGAATTTAGAAAACACTGGTTCAAAGAAGTGTAAAATTGTAATTTCTGGTTTTATGGATTTGGAATCTGTACTCAGAAACAAATTGTCCTTCTGAGTGATAGAGCATACATAAGTCACATTTATTGGTGCCAATGTCTTTAGGTAGTATTCTGAGACTCTAACAGGCTTCTTCTGAAGTTCTAATGACCCAATTTTGGAAGGTGTGCATTAGAAGGAAGGTATAGAAGATAAGGAGTTTTGATTGCTGTTAAATGAAAATGTAAGACTGAGGGAGGGGGCATCTGCAAACAGCTGTAGATTTAAGAACCCTGAATGCTTCTAATAAAGGGATTAATCACGAACAGAATGACCATCATATTGTTTCTTATATCCCATTGGAGAAGTTTGTATAATTGTTCTGTCCTGTGAATATTGTTTAAACAAAAATTAGCATGCTGTAACATTTGGTTGCATGAAGTTAAGACTTTTTGATTGAAGATTAAGCCTTGTTCTCTGACACCCTGACCTGTGACTACTAATCATCTATTTCAGAATTTGTCTAAATTCTCCTTGATTAAGAGTTACTTTGTTGACCTTGTCTCACTAGGCAGGGCCTTCCTTGAGGTCAGTTCCTGTATTTCAACCATCATTGTATTCTCAGCACCTGTTACAGTGCCTGTACATGGTAGATTTTCTATTGTTTAGTTGAATCCATGAGGCTCGCTCTCTACTACTTTCCTAGTAGAAACTTGCCTCTTTGTGGGTGGTTCAAATTTACAAAACAGGAAAAGTCAGAATCCATCCATTTGCAAAAATTAATTGCCACTTGGACTCATTGTATTCATATTGTAAGAATGGTGAGGGTCTGTTTGATAACCTAGCTTTCTGTTTTGTGGTTTTGGTGTCTGCACAATATTTTTTTGTTTTTGGCTTGGTAACATCACAGACTTAGTAGACAAGGAGTATGTGCAAAAATTGGGTAAAAGAAACAGAAAACTTTGACCTGACATTAGCAGTTAAACCACTTTAATTGGGATGTTGTATAGATTTGTGCACTTGTTTCTGATACTCATGTGCTGTTTCTAGTTTATTGGCATTTGGTCTCTTTTTTCTAATTCGAACCCTGACCTTTACCTGACCCGAGTTTGCCATTCTTGCTTCCTGGTTCTTTCTCTTAGCATGTGTACCTACTGATGCCCTCCCCTTAACCTTGACCTTCCTTCAGGGCTCAAAGGATTTTCTTTCTTTTTTTTTGGTTCTCCCAGTCCTTTGTTTCTTTAAATCAGCCATTGTTGCACAGCCATTGTAGCTTAGTTAGGCTCTTAATTCTGACCTCCTCTTCTCTGGTCTACTCTTGCATGGGTATGTACATCCTGTGCTTTCTTCCTGTGTTTCTATTATTCAGTGTAGGCTGATAGTGGAATTAGATTTTTTAAAAAATAGGGAATCCTTTATTAATGGCATTAGATTTTTATTTAATTATGAACGGTGATGAGACAGAGTTGTAAGAGAGAGGGTCAGAGCTACTGATAAAAATATTCAGTAGCTAGAAAATAAACTGAAATCTTGGGTGTTTGGGGTGAAAGTAGGGGATAGGGGACTTGATAGATGTTCTTCTGTTATATTATTTGAAGCTTACCAAAGCAGAGGAGACTCTTTTAAGAAGGGAGATGGTTGAGCTGCTTTATAAAAACCAGAATTTGCTGTAAAGAAGATCTGATTTTCAGTTTTAACTTTTGGAACTGAAATCATTGCCATAAGATTTCATTGATAAAAAAATACATACTTGGGGAGCAGCTGTAGCTCAGGTAACTGGTTGAGCACCTGCTTCCCATGTATGAGGTCCTGGGTTCAATCTCTGGTACCTCCCGGGGTGGGGTGGGGGGGAATACACACACACACACACACACACACACACACACACACGTTTCAAAATTCATCAGATTTAAAAAATCAACAAAGGATATTTCATTTAAAAGATTAATATTTTCACTTTCCTCTGAACGTTAATAAATGGAATAAACAGAATTTAACTTAGAAGATTTTCCCTTTTTTACCCTTTGTTTACTTGTCTGTTTTAGAATACTTTTGTTGGTAACTTCATCTTTCATATCTCTAGGTTCTCTGCTGTTTGTGGGTGTGTCTTCCAATTTGCTGCTTCTCTACTTGGATTTGTTCCCTTAGTTAGGTCATATACGCAGGTGAATCTGGCTTCCTTGTTTCATCTAGCATCATTTGCCTTCCAGATTGCATATTCTTCCAGATGACTCATGTATATGTGGCTAATAGATATGTTTGTTAGTCAGTTGGTTTGGTCTGACAAATCAACATAAAAGTGACTTACTACAAGTGAGAACTGATAGAGACTAGAGAGGGAAAGTGTTCATATTTTTATTTTTTGAGATTGTTCATCACAACATACTAGTGATTTTTGATAAATATTATGATAAATGCACGTGGCATAATTCAAAGGTTGTGTGGCTTGAAGTCCTTGTCAGAGTAGTTGCCAGTGTGGATAGTGAAAATGTGCAGGTTTTAAGTTAGGTCTGGAAACTTTTGCTTTACTACTTCTGAAACTTTGATAAATTTTATTTGCTTCTCTGAGCCTCAGTTTTCTTATTGTAAAACACTAAAAATTTATACGGATATATTGGATGAAAGAGATGGCATAAGTTAAAAAGAATAGTCTGTTCTGCTCCAGTGTGTGTGTCTGTATCCTGATTTGGCTCTTAAGTCATTTGTAAATAGGGAATTAATGTCATTATAACAAGAAAGTTGCTCTGGTTCATACATGATTTTTTTTTTTTTCTCCAGCATGTTCACATTTTGCATCACCAGATAACAGCACCTGAACTCAAAGTGCACTAACAGCTTAATGCAGCAAGTCAGGGAGGTTACTCCGGCTTCTTCCTTTTGGCCCAGTTTGGCTGTATTTTCAGTCTTGAATGTTCTTACAATTGCATATTATATGATTCTCCCCGACCTCTGTGCGTTTTGCCTATGTCTCTCAAAGCTGCCTCAAGCATTCTTTACATCCTCTTACCAAGCTGCTTTCACCCTAATTAAAGTTGTGTATTTGTTGTATTTCTTTATTAGAAGTTTTAAGAGCACCTTTATTTGGATTGCTAATTGTTTTTGTTAGTGGTCTGGTTACAAAGTGAATAGCTTTTCAACTTGTCCCATAACCTTGTTTTTTCCTCATAAGGCTTTGTTACTTTAAGCATGTGACTTTGCATGAAGTGAAGGTTTCCACAAATTCATATATTGCTTTAGAAAATGCTTAGGAAAAACGGTTATACCACTATTTTGTCTGGTACTGTATAAGATGCTCAATAAATGTTAGTGTTCTTTCCTTTTTCTCTTTCCTCTAATGACTTTCCATCGTACTGAGTATAAAATCCAAGCATCTTTCCCTGCCAGCCCCACATGACCTGGCCCCCAACCACCTCACCTTAATCTCATTTCACAGTCCCCTTCCTCTTGCTCACTATGCTCCAGTCATGCCAGCTGCACCATACAAGTTTGTTCCTGTATCAGTACCTTAATTACTTTCCTGTCTACCTCATGCTCTTCCCTGAGATGGTCATATGGCTGACTGTTTTATAACATTCATATCTCAGTTCCAGGGCCACTGCCTCAGAGAGGCCACACTGAAGTAACTGCCTGCCCTCAGCCATTTGCAGTCACAGGACCCTCTTATTTTTCTTGTGGCACTTAGCTGTTACTGAAATAGCCATGATCACTGATTTTTTTTTTTTTAACTGTTCTCTGGAATTTAAACTCCATGAGAACAGGGATGGGGTCCGTCTTATTTGTCACTCTAACTTCAGTACCTACAATAGGACCTGGTAGGTGCTCAGTAAATATTTGAGTGAATTGTTATCTTAGGAATGTTTTCATGAACAGCTGATAGTCTTAAACTGGTTCATATTTGCAGTAGAATACTAGAAATAATTCATTAAAAAGCAGCATTTAGGGTAAGGTAAGAAGAGACTTAGTAAGTTGATATTTACATTTGGAAGCCCATAGATACATATGAGTGCTGCCTGCTTTTGAAGGGCATTTGATGGCATTTGATGGCATTTGATGGCATTTGACTCAATCTGAAAAAAAAAGAAGTAAATGGATAACTGGACCAATCTGAAAATGTCCTCTGTGCTAATTATAAACGTTAGACTTTAAGATGGTTCTTAATATTTTCTGTTCCACGGACCCCTTACTAAGTCCATACTATACTGTGTATTATTTAATAAAATATCACACCTGCACCAACATGTCTCGACAAGAATGTTTTTTTGAATTTCAGTTCAAGCTCACTGACCCCTTGTTAAGAACCCCTTCTTTAAGAAGTTAATACTTCATTTAAGTAAGATGGGAGGCCTAAAACCCCCATTTATGGTTAAATATTGGTTCAGGAGATATAGTTTGCCTTTAATTACATTTACCTGTGGTAGTATGTCTTGATTAAACAGTCAGCTTCCTAAAGTTGGATTGTGAGACAGGACTCTTATTTGTGTGATAGAAACTCAACTCAAACTTCTTAAGCCAAAAAAGCGGAGTTCATTGGCACACGGAGTCCAAAGATGAATTGTGAATGGGAAGAGCATTGAGGCAGCTGGGCTTTAGGAACAACCAGAACCAGACCATTTGAATGCTACCAGGAATTTGTCAATAACCCTGGTATTTTTTGTAGGTTGGTTTCATTTATGGTAGATTGACTTTTTTTCACATGACAGAAAACATAGTTTGACAATGCCTGAGTGTTATCTTGTTTTTCCCTGCTGTGGAGTAGGAACTACCTATTTCTCTATTTCATTTGGAAAATTGTTGAAGGGCTCTAATCAATTTGGTTTAGGAAGGTGCCTACCATGGCCAGAGCCATATAAAACTATGGCTGCCCCCAAATATCTGCACTGCGTGTGTGTGTGTGTGTGTGTGTGTGTGTGTGTGTGTGTGTGTGTGTGTGTGTGTTGGGAGATGTAGGTGGGGCCGAGGGGCGGTTGAGAAAACAGAGAGTAAACAGGAACTTCTGAGCCCCTCATTCAAGGGGAGTGAAATTAAGCTCTACCACTTAGAGGGAGGGGTAACAAAGAATTATGTTAAAGTTACTATAGTATTTAAAAATATTTTTGGGATACTTTGAGATAGTACAGCCTGTTTTTCTTTAAAGTTTTGTCCATTAATTTTAGCATTAATCAGTGGTCTTGTCTGTAGCAGGATTACTGTAATGTTCTAATGGTTATTTTTCTAGTTCCTTCATTCTTTCTTAACATGAATTGATTGGAATTTCCTTGTGGAGGGAATAATTTGTCCCTTCGCCCTCATTTATTTATTTATTCAATCATTTATGTCATTGCGGACCTGTAGATATTTATTTTGTTCTTTGGATTATAATTTATTATCATCATTACTTATTTTCTGCTTATATTGTTCCAACTTTGGCCAAGTAGGAGCTCTTTGAGGTTGGCTCCAGTACCCTTTCAACATGTCCCTTCCTTCGTTTTTTTTAAAGCACTTTCTTACTTTCTGAAACAACAAGATTTTCCAGACTCATATTGTGTCTTCCCTTCTCCAGCCCTAGATCAGCTGTTTCTCCAAAAAGCTCTGAGTTTCTTTTATTGGAATCACAACAACATTTTATTCTAATTTGGGAAGTAATGTCTATGTATGGACTGTATAAGGTATCAGTATTGGCTTATAAGTGATTCTACAATGGCTTTGTCTTAAGGTGTTTGAACTATGCTTAATTTACTCACCAAACTTTTAAAAGATGTTTTTGATATACCAGTATTGTTAGACACTGAGGTCCAGAGGCAAATAAGACATGGGCATTGATCTAAATCTGAGAAATTCAAATGTTTTCTTTTTATCTCAACATATTTTATTGAGTTCCTATTATGTGCTGTGTACTCTGCTATACTTTGGGAGCAATATTCAGTCCTTTCTCTCAGAGTGTATGACCAATTAGAAGTAACAGGTCGATAGGAAATAAGAACTAGACAAGGATAGAACATTAGGAGCACATTGGAGGAGGAAGTGCTTAACACCCAGTATTGGGCCAGGTGGAATGTGGATGGAGCAAGTTTTGAAAGATGACTATATCTTAGTTAGGTGTGGGGTTGAGTGGGGAGGCTGGAGGAGGGTAGAGGAAAAGTGGACATTCCAAGGAGAGGTTAGCAGTGTAAAGACCACTAGGGATATGAGTTGTGTAGGTATAGAGGTAATTGTATTTGTGTTTGGGGTGATGGTGGGATGTAGGGGACTAGGAGGAAGTAGTGGCAGGGTCTGGATCATGAGGGCCTTTGTGGATAAACCAAGGCTTTGTAAAGTTGAGGAACCCGTTGAAGGAGTTTGAGCTGGAGGGTAATGTAATCGGGTTATTCTGGCAGCAGCAGCTTGGAGGATATTGGAGTTCATGGGGGCAATTGCTCTGATAGAGGTGAGAAATGAAAGTCTTAACTAAGGTGTGACAGTGGTTCTCAGACTTAAGTGTATGTCAGAAACACTTGGAGAGCCTATTAAAACAGATTGCTCAGCCCCACATCCAGAGTTTCTGATTCAGAAGTAGGTCTGGGATAGTGCCTGAGAATTTGCATTCTAGCAAGTTCCTAGGTGGTGCTAATGCTTCTGGTTTAGAGACCACAGTTTGAGAGCCCTAGACTGTGATAAAGAGAATGAAGAGGAGTGAATAGATGGAGGGATATAAAGAGGTGTAAATTAATGACTCAGTGGTCATTGCCTATCTCTTCATCCCCTGATCTTTCTGTTGACGACTCCTATGCAATAAACATATTCTTGATGGAAAAAGAATTTGCTGGAAGGTTATCTCATGAAACTTGGCACAGTTATATATCCTGGAATTAAGAACAAAATGGGAAGTAGAGACTCGGTTGTAGACTCTTCTGGACATTGATTCTTCTTTCTCTCTGGAAGCAGATTCCTCTGCTTATGTGACCCACAGTGCAGCAAAACAAGGCTTCCAGCAGCTCTTTAATTTATATCTTATTTGCCCACATTTCTAGAGAGAAACCTTCTCTCACTTTTCTTTCCTCCCTCCCCATTTTTTCCCCCCTCAGATTAAGTAATATATTCAGGGTCACACATAAATCTGATTCTGTAGCTATGCTCTGATCCACTGCTTTATACCCACTATTTTTTTTTTTTAATAGAGAAGTATTTAAAATTTACTGAAACAAAATGTTGAGTCCATATGAAGATATATAGCTAGTGTCTTTGAAACTCAGGGACCAGTATAGCTTGTCTCAAAAACCTGAATGGTCTTCAGCAGTCTTTGCCTCACCCCTGTGCATCCTTCAGGTGGCAGCTTACTGTAATGTTACTTGCTTAGGGAGGATTTGGTCTTAGAGGAGCTGATAATACGCCTTATAATCACTTACAGCTGATTATAATTATATATTTACTTGGTGATTTTGTTTTTTTCTTTTTTTTTTCCCACTGAATTGTAAGTAAGTACATGAGGTCAAGGACTGAATTATCTTTAGTGCTTGAAAGGGGTGCTATCAATCCTTGTTTTAAGAAAGAAGAGAGAATGGATATAACAACTCATGTTGCTGAAAATGTGCTGAGAATTTTATTCATGTTTTCAAGTATTTTGATCGACTTCTCATTCATATGTATGTGTGTAAATTATATATATTGCCTTTTATAAATATAGAGGGTCCTTATATTCATAAAGTGTATACTTCACTTCTTGCTATAAGTGGTAATTTACTTCCAGTTTCAAGGGAATCTTTTTAGCATTAGAGAATTGATACAATTTCAAGAAGCTTGTTCATTCATTTTCGGAAGTGAGCTATTTACTTTTCTCAGCAGCAGGAATCAGACCCAGCATTTTAAACCCATGATGGGAACTCATTTCTCCTTTTTGCCCATTGTGAAATAAGTGGGAAAAAAAACAAACTTTGTCACTAGAGGAATTAAAAATAAAAAGTCTTCCTCCTCTTTTCACATTTTAGAACAGATGGATCCAAATTGCTAATGTGATATATCTACGTTGAGGCGTTTTGAATGCTCATAATTTTAGGGATCATATTGTATTTTCTTAGCTTTATTTCAGAGGTGGGGAAAGAATATGTCCTTTCATTGGCCTCAGCAGGTTAAACATGGCAGGTACCATGGATGCTCCTATTCTTTATATTGAGTTGTGTGGAAAAGAATGATTTATTTAGTGTTACTTCAGGGAAGTTAGGTTAATTTTCTGGGCTTATATAACCTTAAGATTTTAGTGATTGTCCAATTTTCTTTAAGCTAGTGATTCTCAATCAGGGTACTTAAAGAGCCACAGATGATTTTTTAATCACATGCAACCACAGGTCAGTAAGTTCTTAGTAGCTCTTAGTCACAGCTTCTGAACTGCAAAAAGTAACACCATAGGAACACACTATTTTCAATCCCTGATACAGAAAGTGGAATTTAAGAATGTACCAAAAGGATGAATGGCTCCCCTACTAAGGTTGTGGCCTTGTTCAGGGAGCGGATGTTACTCAGTGGTTGAGTGCCTGCCTTCCATGTATGAGGTCCCAGGTTCAATCTCTGGTACTGCCTTTAAAAAAAAAATCTCATATTTAAACTGGAACTTGCAACAGGTTTTCCTTTAGAAATAATATTACAATAAGTGTTTGTTCTTTAATGCTAAATGTTTTTTTCCTTCCTAGTCATATGAATTGTTTTACCTAAAACTGCCATTGTGAGAACTTAAGCTATATGAGGAAAAATAGGTAGGAGAACAGAGGTTATGAGTAAACTTATTAAAACCTTTGAGGGACCACAAAACAAAATACATACTGAAGCTATTATTTGACTTTTATAATAAACTTTGTTGAGGTATACTTTATATACAATAAAACACACTTATTTTAAGTATCCATTTCACTAAATTTTGTGTATACCTGTATAACCACTACAGTTCAAGGTAAATATCATGTCAGTCACTAGAAAAACTTCCTTTGTTCCCAGTTGTACTCAGTCTGAACCCTCCATCCCTAGCCCCTGGCAACCACTGATCTGTTTTCCAACACTACAGATGAGTTTTGCTTCTTAACAAAATTTCATATAAATGGAAATTTATATATATTCCATTTTGTGGTAGGCAGAATAATGGTCCCCGAAGATGTCCATACTCTACTCCTTGGAACCTGTAAATATATTACCTAATAAGATGAAATTTTTCAGATGTGATTAAAGGATTTGAGATGAGGGATATTATCCAGGGTTATCTGGGTCCAGTCTAATCACACCAGTCCTTAAAAAAAGAACTTTTTTCAGCTGTAGTCAGAGGGAGACATGACTACTGATTGAATAAGGTCAGAGAGATACAACTTTGCTGTCTTTGAAGTTGGAGAAAGGGGGCCACAAGCCAAGGAATATTGGTGTCCCCTAGAAGCCAGATAAAGCAAGGACATGGATCTCCTTTAGACCCTCCAGAGGGGATTGCAGTCCTGCCTACATCTTGATTTTTAGCCTAGTAAGACCTTTAACCCAGTATCAGACTTCTAACCCACAGAATTGTAAGATAGTAGATGTGTTGTTTTAACCTATTAAATTTTTGGTAATTTGAGCAGCAATAGAAAGTAATACATATTGTCTGTCTTATTTTGTGGCTTGCCTTTTTTTTTTTATCATGCTGTTGGCTGTATCAGTAGTTCCTTGTTGTTGCTGAGTGCCATTGCATCGTATGGAGGTGCCACATTTTTAAAATCCATTTACCTGCTGATGGACATCAGGGTTGTTTCCAGTTGGAGGAATTAGAAAAAACCCGCTCTGAGCATTAGTGTACTACTTTTTACCTAGGAGTAGAATAGCTGGGTCAAGTGGTAAGTCTATGTTGAATTTTATAGTAAACTGCCAAAGTGTTTTCCAAAGTAGTTGTACCAATTTACTCTCCCACCAGCAACATATGGGGGCTCTAAAAACTAACCCTTGGATTTTCAGACTTTTGAATTTTAGCCATTGTAGTAGGTGTGTAGTAGTATCTCCTTGTATGTGTGTTTTTTTAAAAAAAAGATTTACTTATTCCACCCCACCCCCCTTGTTCTGCATTCGCTGTCTGCCCTCTGTCCGTTTGCTGTGTGTTCTTCTGTGTCTGCTTGTCTTCTCTTTAGGCGGCACCCGGAACCGATCCCAGGACCTTCCAGAGTGGGAGAGAGGCACTCAATCTCTTGTGCCACCTCAGCTCCCTGGTCTGCTGCGTCTCTTATTGTCTCTCCTCTGTGTCTCTTTTTGTTGCGTCATCTTGGCTGCACCAGCACTCCTGCGCAGGCCAGCTCGCCTTCACCAGGAGGCCCCGGGAATTGAACCCTGGACCTCCCATATGATAGATTGGAGCCCAGTACCTTGAGCACCATCTGCTTCCCTCTCCTTGTGTTTTAATTTTCATTTCCTTGATGACATTTATATCTTCTTTCATGAAGTGTTCAAATATTTTGCTTATTTAAAAACTTAGTTGCTTGTCTGTTAGAATTGTTACAGCTTTTTTTTTTTTTTTCTTTCCTTTT
>JAQZBX010076575.1:0-10147 GCA_029593785.1 Cabassous unicinctus | reverse complement strand
TCCACTTCTAATTCCAATGATGAGAAACAGGGAGACATGTTCAAGGAAGGATATGCTATTACATTTAACTCTAAGGCAAAAGATTGGCTCAATCTGATCACCTAAGACCTTCCAAGTGTAGAAAAACATCCTAAGCAGAAGCAGCAGTTGAATGCAATGGGTGGGAAAGGGATACAAACATAGAAATATGATATTCTAGCATCAGTAATAAAAGTTCTGTAGCCAGCTCTGAAGATTGGCAACTAACCTACAGTGATGTATTTTTTTTTTTTTTTAATTAAAAAACATGGAATGATTTACGTTCATTAGTCTACCTTGGAAAGGTAACTCTCAAACTTTCTTTTTCTACAGTGCAGCACTTTTAGTGCAATGGTTCTTAACTTGTTACATTCAGGAATCACCTTAAGTGCTTGTATAAAATGCAAGGTTTATGTACCCAGGCCCCAAAACGGTCTGGTGTGGCATTAAAACCTGCTTTCTGTATCCTAATGATTCTGATCCAGATGGTTTGCAGACCATAATTTGAGAAACCCAGTGTCCTAAAGGATTTTTTTTTCTATTACAATGAGAAAAGTTTCTAAAATAAAAAAGCATTTCATCAAAATGAGTGGCAATAATGGTATGAACTTATATGAAATGTCAGGGATATAAATTATTAATTAGTTAATAATTATTAATTAATATATGAATAACATTTAAAAGGTGAGCTCTAAACAATTTGGAGTAGAAAGGTATCTGGTGTATTTCCTCCATGATATCTCAATTATTAGGAGCTCCTAATAAATATTAAACGATCTAAGAAATGTTTCTATGTCAAAGGAATTATTTATGGTTACCATGAGAATGAAAGGATATATGAACTTGTCTCCTGTTATATCTTGGAGTTTTGCAGACATCTAATGAAATTAACTCAGATTCAGAGAAACTGAGTCAACTTCAGAAAATCATCCATCAACAGCAGGCTAACTTATCCCAGCAGCTGGTCAACTATAGGAACTTTCCCATGGAGGAGGAATTTCTCAAATCACAGATTTCCAATCTATTGAAGAAACAGGGACAAATGGCCATCAAACTGTGCCAAGAGCTAATCATTCACAATTCAGGTAATCAGACTTGCCTATCAGTCAGACCCAATCTGTTGCTCTAGTTTGAGGTGAACTTTCTAGCTTTAGGAAGAGAAGAATGAGTCTGAAAAAGTGAGTGTGATCCTCATTGTCCCAATCCAGAGCATTACCAGGGATGACTTCCTCTTCAGTGGCTTCTAAAGCAGTATATTTTCAGAGTGCTGTCTCTCAGACCCCATTGTCCAATTAAATTATTTAGTTTCCAATACCCTGTTTAGTCACTCTAGAGTTATTGAGTTTGACTTACGGGTGTAATGTATTTTTCAGATCACAAATGTAATCCTTGTCCTACGACGTGGCAATGGTACCAAAACAGCTGCTATGATTTCACAACTAATGAGGAGAAAACCTGGATTAACAGTAGAAAGGATTGCGAGGACAAAAACTCTACCCTGGTAAAGATAGATAGCTTGGAGGAAAAGGTATAGTTGAATCTCCTTCTGTGGTTATTCATATAATGAAAGGTAAATAAATGGAATTTCTGATTTACATGGAAGGATTCAGTTGCAATTTGAATTCATTAGTAAATGAATGTAATGGATGTTCCAATTTTTCTTGCCTATGCAAACGGATATTCAGCTGAGCTCTCAAATAAAATTTGTCCTCTTTTTATCCCTCAGGATTTTCTTAAGTCACAGCCATTACCCAAGTTTTCTTTCTTCTGGCTGGGATTATCATGGGACCCATCTGCTAGAAGTTGGTTATGGGAGGATGGCTCAATTCCCTCTCCATCCTTGTAAGTCTCTGCATATTGGGGAACATCAAGTTTTTCCTGGGCTCCTAAGAAAATGAATGCTAATTATAAGAGTTATAAATATGGATATAAAAGTATGAATCCACAAAAAAAAAAAAAGAGAGCTTCTGCAATAGATACTGAAAGGAAGGAAACTTAAATTCATCTGTTTGTCAAACTTATGACAAGGCATTGAACTTTATCTACTAGATTTAATTTTATTTCTTTACTTAATAAACACATACCATGCTTACTATATTGAAAGTCCTTTACAAATATTAACCCTATAAGGCTTCATTTTACAGATGAGAAAGTTGAGTCAGAGAGAGAATAAGTAACTTGCCCAGAGTCACTCTCTCTCATCATCTCTCTTGCTTTTTCTTTGCCCTCCACATGTGAATAAATAGATGCAAAATTATATTTGTCCACAGTAAAATGTAATAGTTTTTTTTTTTTTTAATAGAACGTGAGTTAATGTTTCTGTTTTTCTTCATAAAATTCAAGTTAATGAAATTCTAGGAATTCTAAAATAATCTGGATTTGGTAGAGTCTACCATATTAACAGAGGGAATGCAAATTCTGAAAACAGATTTAAATATCCTTAAAGAATTCTACCTGGCATCATGATTAACTTGAAATAAATAACTCAGATATGCCAACTTTTGGAATTTTGGTGTATTGTGGAGGTTGAAGACTCGTAATATTCAGATACTTGATTCTTAACTGATAGGGCCACTGAAAACACTGAATGATGACTGAATATAAAATATGAAATTTATATTAATTTTAATTGATTAATTTTCAGATTTAATGGTAAAGAACATGCCCAGCTCAATGGATCCAAAGAATGTGCTTATATGCAAAAAGGAAATATTTATATTTCTCGATGCAGTGCTGAAATTTTTTGGATTTGTGAGAAGACAGCTGCATTAGTGAAGATTGAAGATTTGGATTAATCCGCTCCTTCCAATTCATCAAGAAGTAAGGAATTTCTGATTAAGTCTATGTGAGGAGTGAGAAAGCTGCAGTTCCAGGGCCCCAAACAGATTAAAAAGTGACTGTGTGAAAACTCATGTCCAAATTAAACCTGCACACTTTTGTTTATGGCAACTTTGATCATAATTGCCCCAACTTGGAAGCAACCAGGATGCCTTTCCATAGGTGAATGGATAAACAAACTGTGGCACATGTAAACAATGGCATATTATTCAGCAATAAAAGAAATGAGCTATCAAATCACAACAAGACATGCATATTACTAAGTGAAAGAAGCCAATCTGAAAAGACCGTGTACTGAATGATTCCAACTATATGGCTTTCTGGAGAAAATGCAAAACTATAGAGGCAATGAAAAGATCAGTGGTTGCCAGGAATACAGAAAGTGGGGGGACAGGGCAAAGGATGAACACGTGGAGCACAAGGTGTTTTTAGGACCATGAAACTATTCTGTATGATGCTGTAATGGTGGATACAGGACATGATGCATTTCTCAAAACACGTAGTACTCTTTACAACATAATGAGTGAAGCTTAATGTAAGCTATGGACTTGAGTTGATAGTAATGTATCAATATTAGTTTATCAATTTTGACAAGCTTACTACACTAATGCAATATGTTAAGAATAGGGGAATTTATGAGAGGGAGTATACAGGAACTCTGTACTTTTTACACAATTTTTCTGTAAGCCTAAAACTGCTCCAAAATAAGTTGAATAAAGTCTATTTTTTAAAAGTGGCTGTGTATTTACACTATCAGGCAAATGGATTTGCTTCAAAGAACATTCTCTACTTCAGCATTTGCTGCCTTCTGATCTGATATTCTTATTCGGTCTTAGTATCCTAGGGAAACTGGGGGAACACCTGTTGCATGACCCTATTATTCTGTGTCGGAATTATTTCACTGAATTTCTTCTCTCCAAAATAAAAGACTCTTTTCTTGATTTGTTATTACATATGCGCATGTGCATAGGAGTGAAATTTAAATATTTATCAGCTCAAACTGGCACAGGCTAAAAGGCTGCAGTGAGCTCTAGAAGAAGCCTGTTACGATAGTTGCTGAGTCGCCAGAGGGTTTGGAGGATGTGGGGGCGGGGGGCATGGTGGCTGAGCCAGTAGGGCCGGGATTGCAGCACTGTACCTACTGATTTGGAAATGTTTTATTATTAGAGCAAAGGAGTTGGCTGTACCGTTGTATACCAGCTATGTTTATTGCCTGCAGGTAGAAAATAACTGTTTCTCCTCTACCTCTCCGTGCAAACACATTTTTAATTAATTTTAAAAATGTAGATAATTTGTAATCTACTTGAAGTAGACCAAGCGTCTAGTATTTATATTTTCATCATTCATTTAAATTAGTATTGCTGTAGTTTTTTACTTGGTCATTGTTATTAGAAAAGCTTATTCACTGGCAAATGATATTTTATTTCCTTCGGAAAAACCCTAATAAATTGTTCGAAGACTTTAAGATATCAGAACCAAACCCTTTTATTTTTTAGAACTTTCCTTAAACATAGTTTGTCAGTGTTCCTGCACACTAGGTACAAATCATTATAAATCAGGACTTTAAGAGCTTTTCTAGGCAAAATTGCTGATTTCAGAATATCAATAAAAGTCATACTTTGCATTTTCTCCTTGCATAATGGAATCACGTACCCCACCAAAGACATATTCAGATCTTAATCTGCGTTCCTGTGGGTTTGAACGCGTTTGTAAACAGGACTTTTGGGATATTATTAGCCAAGGTGGACTCATCTGTGAATAGGACCGTCAAGGTTCTGTTTGGATGAGGCTGCTCTGAATCCGGGACGGCCTTAGTCCATGTGACCCGAGCCCTTACAAGCGAAGGAAATTCAGATACACTCAGTCAGAAGAAGCCAGAAGTCAGCGGAAATCAGAGGAACAGACACAAGGAAAGAGGTGGCCGTGACACAGAGGCAGAGTGCAGACCAAGGACCCTCCAAAACTGGTGCAAGCCAGCGCCGGTACACGACAGGCTCGGGGAAGGCGCGGCCTGGTGAGGCCCTGATCCCGGACGTTCAGACTCCAGCGCCCGGAGACAGCAAATCCCTGCTGACCGCTTAGCTTAAAGCGGTTTTGTAGTGTTTGTTACAGCAGTCCTGGCTATCTAATCAGAAAGGTAAAGGCTGAAAGAACACTTTAAACAAAACAAAACAGGCAAAGCTAGAACAAAGAAGTTATGATTCTTGTTTTGCTTTACTGGGAAAACTCATATGATCTGAGTTCAAGGCCTATTACATTACAGAATATTTTGATAGTTCTTTGAAACAACATCCTTATACATACCGTGCCACCTAGCAGCCTGTTAGACTCCAAACACTTAAAATTGTGAACTAATCAATATTTAATATATAACAACAGAAACATGAGAACAAAAAGTCCAGTGTGAACATTTAGTAAGAATTGCAAACAAAATACATTTAAGCAAAGATTGTTAAATATGGATAATTATTTTATCATAGAGCAAGTGGAAAGGGGTTACCAGTTCTTATACAGAGACTGAAAATCAAGTAGCATATACATGGATTATAAAAGCAACTTTGTTCTTGCATTTCTCCTTAGTGGTTCACTGTCATTGTCATTCTCACAAAGATACACTTATTCACTAAAGGTCAAAACTCTGTACCTCTCTCCCACACAGTTGGATTTCTCTTTATTCCCTTAGGAAAGATTATTCCCTCTTTTATTCCTCTATTTCTAACCAAAGACTGATCTGCTATTAGTAATTCAAATGTCCTTTTTGGTTATTTTGTTCCTATGAAAAGGTCATAGTTTTTGTTTTCCCTGCTGTCTTGTAGCTTTTAATTTTTATCTCATTTATACTCTGCCACACTTATTATAACAGGAGCTTTCTGTTTCTGAACTTGAGTGGCTCTGGGTTTTGAACAGCTCCTGTTGCTCATTGGTCTCTCTCTGCTGCCGTTATTGCGTTCTCTTTTGCAGCATCTACGGTGGATAAAGAAATCCAAAGGTCTTCTTAGAAATGCATTAGCCTCCTAGGTCAGAGCCCTTTATCCTCTCATGCTTTCTAATAACTGCTCTATGTGACATGGCATTTCCTTGGGAAATTTAAAATTTCAATCTCTCTCTCTGTCAAAATTTGTGGCAATATATATTTTGTAAAAATTCCTGGGAAAAGTCTACATCTTCAGTTTATTTTGTACAACTTGTCTTCCTTTATTGAGTAGCTATGTGGTTTTGAAATCTGGCTTCACATCAGATTTATGTGGAGATTCTGCTAAAAGTACAGATTTCTTTGACAGGATCTTAGAGCAAAAGAATCAGAATGAATGCAGGGCATGTCTGGACCTCCATATCAATTCATCCTGGTGTTTGGGTCTTGTTTGGATGAATTACCTCAATACCAACTTCCTGAGCAAATAGGCCCAGAGGCAAAATTGTATCTCTTTCCACAAAGTTGCCCGAATTCATTTGGTTTGTGCAGGGCAGGACAGGGCAGGGCAGGGAGGATCCGAATTGGGACAGAACTAATTACAATTCTCAACTACTTCATTGCTATAACTTGGCTCACACCCCCTTTCTAAGGAGATTATTGGAATGATCAGGATTGGCAGGTGATAAGCGATTTGGTCTATCAGGCTAGAGAAATGGTTCTCAATTTGGCTACACATTGAAATCATACCGGGGAGCTTTGAAGAAATACTGAGGCCTGAGATTGTCCCACCTTTTGAGATTCTGATTTAATTGATCAAAGGCATAGCCTGGTTATTGAAAATTTTTAAAGTCCCCAGGTGATTCTAATGTGCAGTGAAGGTTGAGAACCTCTGCACTGAATTCAGCCGAAAGGCCCTTACGTGGATGCAGGGGAAGCATCTCTATAAAAGAGCCAGCCCGCCTTACATATTAAGAGACCAGGTGAACTGGTCATATTGGTGAGGGTCCCAGGGGCATAACTGGGTACAGTGACTATCACCTGAAGCTAGGATTGAGGCCTTCCTCTCCCTGTCTGTGGAGATCTCTACGCTGAGACTAGAGATGGGGGGTTGGAGGGTGGATAACTGGTGTAATTTCTATTTCTTTATTTAGCTCAGACTAAATAACTTTAAATTAAGTAAGCAATATGTCACTCATTAGAACTATGTGAGCAAGCTGGGAAAAATTCAAATAAGTCTATCCATAGGGAAATAAGCATTTTTTTCAGTAATCTACAAAGATCAGAATTAAAGGTAAACTACTTTGTAGTTTAGCAATGTTGGTTTATGTGCTAAACCATTTTCTTTGGCTGTGTGGATAATTTTTAATTTTATTCTCTGCAAATAATCTGTGATCTCAATTTTTTGAGAGAATTTTTTTGTTTTTTTTTACCGGCTCCTGGTCCCCATGAATCCTAAAATCCTACATGCAGGGTCTACTCCTGAACGGATGTTTTAGCCTCACTGATACCTGTGAAGTTAATCCTGTTTCTGGTGAGGAGGAATATTCTATTACATGATAAATTCACCTTGGTGTTGATAAATAAAACTTAAATAAATGAATAATCTGATTTAGATATTTTTCTAAAGAATTTGGTGTCAGTATATATGTATACTAAACAGGCAAGGCTTTTGCTTGTTTATTTGCTATTAAATACATAAATGGGTTTAAATAAAATTTTCATTGTTCTTTAAAATAAAAAAATAAAAGACAGGCTAAAATTTCTTTTTTTTTAAATTCCACAAAACATAATAGCAATCTGGAAGGCTGTATTATATGGGTGTATCTCTTCCCTTTTGTTCAGATTACATAAGAAAGAGGTTTTCCAATGGTGGTAATGCTGTATTATGCCATTGGCATACCCTCCTTGAGAAAGATTGTTCAGACAAAAAAATAAATAGCAATAGAGTGAGTTATTGGAAAAGCTGTAAGTTATGCTCAATGTGCCTTCTGACTTTAATGCAATCATCCAAATCTGTATAATTTTTCCTAACCTTATTCAGATAAGCAGTCTTTAAGTTATTGTCTCTACTGTTGATAAATTCTTCTGCTACTTTCAGAGGAAAAACCCACCCACCCACTCACACATAGAAGCAAATATTATTTATCAGAGTCAAAAAGTCTAAATCCAATCCCTCTGGAGGAAAAATAGAATTGCCTGTTGCACACTTGTAAAGCTGACCCTGTCCACAATAAGTGTAGAACTTTACAATATTATGCAAATCAGAGCCAATTCAATTTCCCATCATTCCTCTTTGAACATTAAGAGTCATGGGGCCTCCTAATTTGTAAGCAATAAGGCTATATTGAATAGACTTTTCTAACTTAATAATGTCTATCATGTAGCCTCTAACCCTTTCTATAACATGGGGGCAGAGGGGAAAGCTATTTTCCTAGTGTCCAGAGTTAAAGGTAAGAGAAATCTGTTCTTCCAGATACTCAACTATCATAAACCATGAAAGGTAAGAGGAATCAGTTAATGTAACCTTAGGTGTTATGGTAGATTGAATTCTGTTCCCCAGAAAAAACGTTTTCTTACTCTTAATCCCATTCTTGTGGGTGTGAACCCATTATAAATAGAACCTTTGGAAGATGTTATTTTTGTTTAAGTTGTGGTCAGCTGAATCAGGATGCGTATTACTACTATTACTGAAGACTTATAAAGAGAAAGCCTCTGGGAGGGGCCAGGAGCCAGAGGAGAATGGAGAGATTATCGCCATGTACTGCTCTCGAGTCACCTTGCAACTGGAAAGCGAAGGAACCCAAGGATCTTGGGCAGTGAAACCCAAAACACGACAGTCTTCGGAGAAAAAAACATCTCCTCGCTGAAGGCTCAATTTTGGACTTCTCAGCCTCAAAACCATGAGCCAGTAAATTCCCATTTTTAAAAGCCAACCCATTGTATGGTATTTATCAGAGCAGTCTGGAAACTAAGGCAGGTATATTGATGTCATTCTGTGTTTTCTTCAAGTTCTAATAAATAATTTTTGGTATAAATAATTTTTCTATCTGTGTCCCCAAATGTAGCTTCATCTATGGGTGTAACTCAAATCTGTTAAAATAATAATATATGGCATGACGCTAATATTCATGTTTCCCAGATATTTTTAAACTGTCAGAACTTCCCCAGAATTCCTATTTGCAATTTAGAAGAATTGGGTAAATGACTGTGAAATGAATTTAATTTAACAATGATAAAAAAAAATTTCAAATATTGGAAAAGAGGTCCCCAGTAAAAACAGGGATCACATTCTGAGCAGAGAAGACAGGTTTAAGGTTGAAATGTCCTAGTTTGGGGCAAAGGCTGGATGGCCATGGTAGAATGGTCCACAGGCTCGGCTGGGCACAATCTTGAAGTTTCTCTGCCCTGCCCCTACGAAACTGGAGGTTTCCCTTAAGACAGGGGTTCTTAACTAGGGGTCCGTCCGTGAGCTTGAATTTAAATTAAAAAAAACAAACAAACAACATTATTCTTGTAGGGACGTGTTGGTGCAGGTGTGATATATTTATTAAACAATACACAGTATAGTGTGGACTTAGTAAGGGGTCCGTGGGTTTTCACCTGACTGGCAAAGGGGTCCGTGGAACAGAAAAGGTTAAGAACCCCTGCCTTAAGAGAAAGAGCAGTGAGCTGGAAAAAAGGAAAGGGTTAAAATAACTGCAGCACCTGGAGAGAATGCTTTCCACTTCCAGCAGGGGGAGACAGATGTCAACATGGTGGCTGCTGAACCAAATTGTTCTGCTTATACAGAGACCGTAGGGTCATTTTTATGCTGCGAATTCCAGGTCATGAAGGACTTTAGGAGACTTCTCCAGCACCACCAGCAGAGGGCAGTAGCCTGTCAGGGTGTCTGCTCTACCTTTAATGAATTGCCTCACAAGCAAATGAAGGGAAGGGACTGGGATATTTTCTCTCAACATAAACCAAGAATATAGCAAAAAAATACTAGGCACTGGACTGTTAGACAAAAATTCAAGGAGAAAAATAAAACTGCAGGTACTACTTACAGCTTTTAATTCAAGCCCTTAAATTTTCTCACTCAACATATGTGCACATGGTAAAGAGAATATCCAAATTCTTATTGGATTTATTTGATAGTAATGACAAGGTCTTGTGTCTCTGTTCTATTTCCTGGATTTCTCAAGTTTTCTAGAATTGTTTTTATTATAGGAACTAGAAGTTCTGTTAAGGGATTACTTCTCGATTCTTTCCAAATGCTGATGAAGTCATTGAAAAGATGCATGGCAGCCAGTTGACCCAGAGATACCTGGAGAAATTTTGATGTCCTTATTATGGTCCCTAAATTAGGCGATTTAATATTTAATTGAAGGACATATG
>JAQZBX010076574.1:0-14410 GCA_029593785.1 Cabassous unicinctus | reverse complement strand
CTGTTTATTCATTATTTGCCAGTCAAATATACCTGCTGTTACCTGGATAGGCTGGTGAAGGGCCTGCCAACTTCCTCCCTGCTAGAGGTGGGGCTGAAGCCTAGGCTGGGGCAGTAGGCTGATCTAAGTGAAAGAAGCCAATCTCTACCATCCCTGTGATTTTCAGTCAACTTCAGCTGCCCTCATGCTGGTGGTGGAGTCAAAATAGTGGCTACCAGCCTCCTTCTGACTTGGACAGGCTCAAATTTTAGCTGTTCTTAGGGTTACACTTTATCCAGCTGAATTTACTAATCAGTAGCTGAAATCGGTAGCCAACTGTCTCTTCCTCCCCTGATTTTGGGAAATGGAGCTTCCTGCCACAGAATAGCTCCTGGGGTGGCTTGTGCTGTCAAAGTAGGATGATCACCAGCCTCCATAGCATTGCTGGTAGTTCACTGGAGAGGCTGGCACAGCTCCCCACACCCCATTTCTGCTCTGCCCAAGGTGGGCCTGGAGCTTATGCTAGAGTGCCAATCTGATCTAGATGGAAAGAAGATGGTCCCTACCAGCACTGTGATTTTCAGTCTGCCCCTCTCTCCCTTGCGTCAGGTGCAGCATTAAGATGGTGGCCACCAACCTCTTTCTGACTTGGACAGGTTCAAACTTTAGCTGTTCTTAGGATTATACTTTAGCCCACTGAATTTACTAATCAGTAGCTGAAATTTGTCCCAAACCATCTCTTCCTTCCCCCATTTTTGGGAAGTGGAGCTTCCAATTCCAGTTGGGGAATAGCTCCCAATGTGGCTTGTAACTCCAAAGGAGGATGGGCATTGCCCTCCATGGCTTGGAGAGCTCTACTTATGAATCTTTTCTGCAGATGTGCAGTCTCCTCCTTCCATTCTTTCAAGGATGTTGCAGGATGCACTTCTGGTCTCCTGGAGCCCCCTAACAAGTGCTTTTGATAGCTCTGGGTGATTACTAACTGCCCCATAACAGGAGCTGATTATAGGAACTCCTTACTCTGCTGCCATCTTGCTGGTTTTCTCTCCATGGCTTTATTTTTTATTTTTATTGTGTTACCATATATACAATCTAATATTTCCCCTTTTAGTCATTTTCAGATATATATTATTCAATACTTTTAATTGTGTTTACAATGTTGTGCTACCATCATGACCATCCAGTATCAATATATTTATAGGTGTATATATATTTCATTGCTTTTTTATGTATGACAGGTATAAATTCCTTACTTTTTATAAATTGACTACATATCAAGGAGAGAGGAATAAGGTACATTTGTAGTTTACATTTCAGTAATATCCATATTTTTATAGACTTAGAGAATCTGTGTAAATTTAGTATCAACTTTTCATCTACATATCAAAAGAAGAATGCCTAAAGCATACAATGCCAATAGTTGTGAATATTACATGGATTTTTGCAAGTAATAATTAGGCAATTATAAAAAAGTGTGGATTTTAACTTTAAATTTGTTGATACTTGAATTTTACATTTTTTGTGATTATGGATTGGGGATTTAGACCTAAAAAATCTGGTACTCAGTTCTGATTTGCTAAATGCTTGTTGGGTATTCTGTACATACTTAATCCAGGAAAGCCTTGAGTGATTTTTATTTCTCTGATTATTACTACTCTTCAATGAACAACAAACTGCAACATAATTACATATCCATTTACATAGTATTTTATTCTTCTCAAAGGTCTGCCCTATCTAATCATAAATTTGAAACTCAGAATTCAATCACTGATTTAGTTAAAGGAGTATTCATGTCAAGTAAACATTGTTTGAAGGAAATAAGGAAACTTACAGGATTCATACCTACAATCCATGGCTGTGTCAAGAAGAGAAATTAGGGATACTCTCTATCTAAAATCAAGAACTTAGAAAATAGGTGGCACTTTATTCATGGTGAATCATTAGTTTATGGGGAAAATGAAATTAACATATAAAAGCACTATCTTTGGCCCTGGAAATAGAGTTTCACACACTTATCAATTGGTTAAAATGGGATAATACATTTAATTAGTATAGAAATTAATTATGTATCAATAAATGCAGAATGAACACTTACTTTGCTTTCCTAAATAACCCATGTAACCTTAGGTATTCCAGTGACCAAAAAATCCAGATAAAACTGCCTCATGTGTCTCTTTCTTAGCTTTAACTACTGCTTTATTCTGTGGTTCATTCAAATATATGATTTTAATTAAATCACCTAAATAAATAAATATTAATCTGTTATAAAATGTCAAAATCTTACTGTCACAAGCAACTAAAAAAGGTGAATAATGCAAGCAATAAAAAAATTAGTCAATCAATGACATTGGCATCTTGCAGAAAGATTTTTCTTCTACTTATTAAATATATGCATATCATTATGCAATTACATTATTTTTAACCTCATTCTAAAATTATTTGAGTCTATATTCTTTTAGTGATCAATGTTAAAACTTAACATATGTTTCTATATCACTAAGCAAAAACATGTATGAATTATTCTTAAATCTAATGAATTGTGTCTTTGTCAAGATATAGAGCTGACTTTTCAAAGTTATTAGTTGAATATTGCATTGAATTGGAAATGTTTAGTACCCAATAATATTATTTAAAGTTTTTAATTGAGTCACGGTGCATAGTCATTTCTATTAATGTGAAGAATGAGCACAGTGCTCTGAAAGATTTATGTAAATCATAGCATTAATCACAAAACATGATTTTGTTAAAAATTAAATTTTTGAAACTGGAATCACATCAATTAAGCATAATTTCATAATATATGTACTATCACCATAATTCTCCATAAATATTTCTGATATTGACTTATGAATTTGATCTTTTCAAGTTAAATTTATGCATTTATTTTGGCAGTGGATCACGGAAAAAAGGAATATTATCACTGTTTATTCACTTGGGATTCCCAAAAGAAGCACAAGAAATACTCTACTATGTATTATTTTTATTTTGTTACATTGTTATTTGGATGGGAAACTTACTTAAAATGATTTCTATTTCATGCAATTGACCAAGCTTTCTTCCCTTATTACCTCACACTCTGCAACCTTTGCTACTCATCCAAAATGACACCCAAATTAATGACTGACTTACTAACAGAAAGGAAGTCCATTTCATACAGTAACTGCATGATACAGCTGTTTATCATTCACATTCTTGTAGGCACTGAGATCTTTATCCTCACAGGGATGGCCTATGATCACTACCTAGCCATCTGCAAGCCCCTGCACTACACTGCCATCATGAGTAGGTGGAGGTGTAATGCAAACATCGTAGCTTCTTATTCTGGAGTATTGGTCCACTCTGCCAATGAGTTTCTTCTCTCCATTTTCTTACCCTTCTGTGGTCCCAATGAGATAGATCTCTATTTCTGTGATGTGCTTCCTTTGCTGAAAATGGCCTGCACTGATACATACACAATTGGTCTTTTCATAATTGTGAATTTGGGTGTGATTTCTTTGGCTTTTTTTGTGATTGTGATGGTATCTTATTTCCTGATATTATACACCATCAGGGCTTACTCTGCAGAAAGCCATAGCAAAGCTCTTTCTACTTGTGGTTCTCACATCACAGTTGTGTTGCTATTCTTTGTGCTTGTTTTCTTTATTTATATTAGACCACCCATAACTTTTCCAGAAGATAAAATGCTTGCTCTTTTCTACATCCTTATTGTTCCCATGTTCATTCCTCTGAGCTACACTCTTGGAAACTTGGAAATGAAGAACATCTTGAGAAAAGTGTGGTGCTGCTGAGTTTCTGGAGAAAAGTAGCTTTTAAAATATATATATATATATATATAGATATATATATTTTAAAAGATGCTTACATTACATAAATGTTGCACAAAAATTACAGGGATTCCCTTGTTCCCCACCTCCCATAACTCCCATAACATCCCACATAAACATCTTTCATTAGTGTGGCACATCACCTGCAATGGATATACACATCCTGGGACTTTGCCACTAAGCATAGACCACAGTTCACATCGTAGACCACACTCTCTCCCACACAGTTCTGCATGGTATATGCTGATGTAAAATGGCCTATATCCATCACCACAACGCCATTCAGGACAACCCCCAAGATAGGTTAACAAGGGAGAGAGAGAGAAGAGCAGGTTTTGAGCCATCATCCATATGTACATAATCTATGGTAAAGTGATTGAGTATAGTTACATATTGAAGGATAGTGCAGGCGGGTAGTGATATTACTGGGTTTGGTGCTGCAGGGTTAACATGTGAGAAGTAGCTTTTGAAAGGCATTTTGGGTTTTCACTTTAGGCCTTATGAAATAGGTGTTTATTCAACTCCTGAGCCTTAAAATTGATCTGAAATGATATATAAAATTTTGTAATTAGTATTTTACCAGACTTCATTCTTGGTTAATTTTGATTTATTTTCTAATTCTTTAATATTTCTTATTCTTTAATATTTTATTTTTACAGGATAAGGAAATAATTTCTCTCTCTTCTTGGAGCCTTCATGGTAAAAACTAACAATAGAAAAGAAATGTAATTTTTATACTCCTAGTCTCCATATCACAGAACAGAGATTAGAAGGGTGTATTTTTTAGATGAGTCCAAAAGATGAAAGAGTAGAACTTTTAACCCCTTTGGGTACTCAGCATCCATTAACACTGCTCTATATTTACTGAAACTCCATAATAAAACAATAACTTCTTTCTCTTGCCGTTGAACAAGATGAATCTACAAAGGTTATTATCCTATAGAGAAACACAACATCCCATTGCTTTTGTAGACATATGTGGATATTGTTAACCAAAATGTTAGTTTCTTTTTTTTTTTGGTTACAGTTCCACTTGAATAATCATCAACATCAATAGACCATAAAATTATCCCAAAAATCCTTCATATGAAAGAATAATAAGGGAAAATTCATTAGTTCATATATATATACCTACACTGTATTTTGGAAAGCAGTTACAAACAACATGCAAGGAAAATTCATTTCCTTAGGAAAAAATAAGTGTTTTTTCTGTATTCATAATTTACTCAATATTTAATCCTATATAACTTATGCACCTCTAGGAGTAATTTTAGGGATGCAAAGATAGACTGTGATTTTACTCAACTGGATATGCATATCATTCTACTTGCTTTCACACTTTTGCTCTGAGTATGACCTCCCTTTTTTGTGGGATCATTGGTTGAAAGACAGGTGTCAATTTTCCCTTTATTTGTAGAAGGTTTTTATCTATGAATGGTAGATAGAATTAGAAAATGTCTTTTTGTTAGCACTAATAGTTAAGGAAATAAGAATTTAAGAAGCTGAAAGATATTCTGTGAAAATTAGGAGAAAAATCAGCATTTCATTGAGGCAAAAGAAAACACTGAGATGGAGAGCATAGGGATGGGCTCACAATAATTCTGCATGGTGAATTATCTCCTTCCTTTCCATATCCTGCCTACATGTGTGATATATACTGAACTTATTTTTTACTCCATTGTAAACATAACTGATTGTTAAAAAGTTAAAGTAAAATACAAGCATTGTCTCTGAATTCTATAGTCATGTTTTGAGATTAAGATCATCAGAAAATATTAAGTAGTCATCCACTGAAAATGTGATGCAATGTTCTCAAAAGACAATAAGTACAGTCAGTAATAGGGAAATGATACTTAGGTGGGTACGGAATTTCTAAGAAGAAGAAAACTTTATTAGGAGTTTTGGTAAAAAGTCCATGAATTATAACTTAATCATATGCTAACAAAGTAATGAGTAGACCCAAATCAAAAATGATGTTTAGGGTATATAAATAGCCTAGAGGTCATACACTTGTTCATAACAAATCTAGGCAGGTTCACATAATTATGTTCATAGGTTTTATGAGACTTTATCTTTAGCAATGATAGTTTGTTCAGAGGTAATGCAACAGCTTAACTGAAATATGTCTTAGAAAACATGGAGACTAGATCTATCACTTTGGTGATAGTGAATCTAAGAACTTGTGGTTTCATGCTCCTCAAAGAGTAGATTGTAATAGAGAAAAAATCATGATTTTTTTTCCTTGTTCATTATTTTAATTACAAAGTGACTTTTAGTGGACTATAATAGCATTGTTTAAGTTTGAGAGCATGAGAAGTTTCAGTGCTTTTTATTCAGATATGTTAGCTTTAAATTTCTTACTTTTATTAGTTGGCTACATTTGTAGAAGACTGGAACAGAATTAATAATTTTTTATTTGAGTATTATCTACAATTTTATGTACTTAGAGTATTTGGCTTTATTTATTGCCCTATTTTTCATCACTTATCAAAACAAGAATGGCTAAAATGGGGCAATGCTAATAATTTTGGCGATTACTTGGTTTTGCATTAAATATTAGTGAATTATGATAAAGTGTGTCTTTTACCATTAAATTATTGCTGTTTCATTTCTGTATCTCTTGTGATAATGGATTTGGGCAATGGATTCAAAACTCTGGTTTCCAATTATGATTTCTAAGTGCTCATTAAGTATTTTTATATACTTAATCCAGAAAAGCCTCAAGTAATTTTTACCTCTCTAATGTACTATTACTCTTGTATGACAATCAAACTGAATATAGTACCATATTCATTTATGTAGTAGTTTATTCTTTTCAAAGTTTTTTTTTTTTTTTAACTTTTAAATTTGAAACTCAGAACTCACTCAGTGATTAAGGGCAAAGGATATTTATATTTCAGATGAAAATATTTTTGAAGGAAATGAAGTCACTTGCAGTTTTCACTTCTAAAATGTATGCTGAGTTAGGAATAGAAAGTCAGGATTATCTCCAGTTAAAATTATGGAGCTAGCCAATAAGGGGCAGTTTATACATGGGGAGTCATTGGAATATGGGGAAAAAGGAAATCAAAAGAGAAGATTTCCAAGAATGGAAATAAACCATCAATGTTTGCCTTGAGAACAGAGGAAACCAGGGTTTCATACATTTATTTATTTAAACTGTTTGGTTAGAATGTCAGAACACATTTAATTAGTAGGAATATTAATTTTGTATCAATTAATGCAACCAGATGTTTGTTTGGCTTTGCCTGTTTATTCTAGTAACCTTAGTTTCTTCTAAAGCTTAATTTCATGTGAATACATTATTTTCTTATTTTATTCAGGTGGGTTTTTATTTACATGTACATAATTAAAATAATGTTTTTTCCCTTCAAATTAATAAGCAAAATAGATGAATTGTCCTAATATTTAAAATTATATCTTAAATTTAAAATATTATAAATTTAAACTTATAAATAAGAATATATTCACATAGTATAACTGAAGATATTGTGAGAAACATTACTCCTCAGTGGATTGTCTTTAACCTATATTAAATCTTAAAATTGCACCATTCAAATAAATTCATTGTTTTAACCATCTTCATCGGAATGAAATTTTTATTTCAAGATTGACATGGTTAGCAATCTGTAAAAGATTGAAATGAGGAAGCTATCTAAAATGGATTGATAGGGAGTGAAGGTGGATCAAGCAATTAAGCCCTTCCCTCCACATCAGAGGTCCCCGGTTCAGCTCCCAGTGCCTCCTAAAGAAACAAGGAAGATGAACAGACACAGCAAGTGAAAAAAACAACAAGGGGGTCAGGAGAAATAAAATAAATCTTTAAAAAATTAAATAAAATTAATTGATGAGGAAAGATAGCTACATTAGTGCAGAAAATGCATCATCAATGTTCCAATTTTAAAGAAAGTAGATAAATATTTATGATGCAATTTGGGCCAAAATTTATAGTGAAAATAACTGCACCATGTATTTTCCAATTCAGTGTTATTTTTCCATAAGCTTGTGACTCAAACTAAGTTAGCAGAAGCACTACTAAACCTCAATTACTTAATTGTATTTGCATATATTATATCATGTTGGTTTAATAAAATATATTCCCAATGATGAATAGTTTCAAACTGGATTTATTCATTTGATACTGAACTTTAAATTAAAATCCCTTGTGTTTTGATTGAGGGGATTTAACTAGTGATCCTCAAAGTTTACTTCCTGCTCATAATGATTTTATGATGCTGTAATTTCATTTTCTTTATGAAAGTCACATTTATTGGTCTGTGCTATTGACAACTGTTGGAGTACAGATTTGGAATAACATTAATGTTTTGCTAATAAAATCAAACTTTAAAATATCTTTGGTTAATAAAGCATGGTCTTTTAAATTTTTTCTTTGAACTTTGCAACCATTATCTAACAAAATCCAGACAAATTATTCTTTTTGTGAAGAATATAACAAATTCAGAGATAAACTGATTGGTAATCAAAATTACAGAATATGACATAATCAAAAACATGACCCAGTTTGCAGCTTTTTGATTTCCATAACTTTTCCCAAAAAGTTTGCATAAAATTTTTCTCTGAATTATGCAGTGTCAGGTTCTTTATTGATTATGGCATAGGCATATTTTGGACAAATATAGAAAACAGAAATCTAGACACTAATTCAAAACATGAAGAGGAAATTGACTTGCAAAATATAAACTACATAGTCAAGGACAATGCCATCCAGGCAATCTGCCTTATAATCCTCTTATTTAGTTTTAACTATTGTTCTATTCTATGATTCTTTTAAGTATATGATTTTAATTTAAAAATCTATGTAAATAAATATATTTCTATTATAAAATGTCAAAAATTTACTGTCATATATATTTAAGAAAAAACGGTAAGTAAAGTATTAAAATTAGTCAAAATAATTGCATTGGCTTCTTGCAGAGATCTTTTCTCATCTAGTTATTTAATATATATCATTATGTTATTCTTTTCTTTTATTTTTCTAGCTCATTCTGAAACGACTTTGAGGCAGAATACATTACACAAGGGACCACTCTTAAAACTTTGCATTTTCTTCTAAAGCATTAAACAGAAGCATTGTATGGCATATGCTTGCATATTTAACAAATTTGGAGTTTGTAAGGAACAAGAGCTTGGTCCCTTTAGTAGTAATTTGTATATTCCATTAGAATTGGGAATCGCTTTTTAAATTTTTTAATTTTCAATTTTTTAAAATTTTACTAATTCTGGAATTGAGAGTTTTCTACATAATAATATATTTTAAAAGTTTTTATTTAAATGACTATATGCATTAATTTCTACTACTGTTCTAGATTGAACATAATATTATGAAAGATATTTGGAAATCATTATGAGAATAAACAGAAAAGACACTTTTATTGAATTTCAGATCTTCATTTTCTAAAGCGTAGGTATCATGTCAATTAAACATAGTTTCAAATATGTGTGTTACCATCAATATTTACCCTCAACCCTTATGACATTCACTTATGAAATATATCTTTTCAGGTGACGGTTAAGCATTCTTACATTTTTTACTGCACTAGACCTGGAAAATTAAAATAATATCATACTCTATTTAATCTCTTAGGACTTTCTCAAAACAAACACTTAGATATACTTTGTTTTGTATTATTTTTATTTTGATACATTGATATTCGGTTGGGAAACTTGTTCATAATGATTTCTGTTTTATTGCATTCAGCTAATTGACCACCCATATATTTCTTCCTAGATTTCCTCCCACTTTCCAACCTTTGCTACACATCCACCGTGGCACCCAAACTAATGACTTACTTACTGCTAGAAAAGAAGGTTATTTCCTATAATAATTGCATGGCAGTTGGGTGTGAAATTGTGTACAATAATAAACTTCTGAAAACCATTTTTGGGGAAACTTAGCAAGTTAACCTATAAAAGAATGTTTATAGACATTATGAACTTCATGCAGGAAGCTATATATGATAGAAAAAATTGTAGATTAGTAGTGAAATAATGACTGGTCATTTATTGGTGCTCAAAAAATACAATTTTTGGTAAAAAAATTTCCACATTTGATTATAGTGTATCATACCAGATCTTACTACAGCATTACATAATATGTATTTATGTACCTTGTAATTTTCTAAAACTTAAAATTCTAAATTCATGAACACCTTTCAACCTGTACATATTATATAAAAATTCTGATCTGCATTTCAGAATACAGCTACAATTAACAAAAAATCTATTCATATTTTAAAAAATAGAAAAAGGTAAATGCAATAATATCAAAACTGATCCAATATTTAAGGAAATTTTAAAGTTTATTTAACTACTTAAAGGGAAATTAAACTTTTAAAAAAATTTGAAACACCAGGTCCAATTTTACTGGAGTAAATAATTATTCCAAATATTAAAGGAAGAGATCATACTAATCCTACACCAACTCCTTCATAAAAAATAAAGAAGACATCTTTATCTATTTATTTAATAAAAGCAGGATAAACATAAAATCAAAACCAAATGGTAAAGGGAATTATGGCCCAATCTCAGTCATAAATATAAATGAGAATGCTAAACACAATGTTAGCAAAATGACTTCATCAAATCATGACAGATATTTAACACTTCATGACCATATATGCTAAGAATATATGCTTCTCCATTAGAGATTCATAATTTAATGGGAAAAACTATATCATCTCAAAAATAGTAAAAAAATGTAATGGAAATTCTTACAGGAAGATTTTAAGAAAGCTTCTTCATCTGTTACAGGTATATGAAAGAAAAACAAAAGAAAACTTAGAGTGAACATACTGTTCAACCTCCAGAGGATGCAAAATAAATCCAGTGAAGCTCATGGGTCTTCCACCTTGGTGAAATTTCTAGGTGCCCAATGTTGTGGGGTCAGTTGAGATAACTTTCTAAGTGAAGGATAAGCTGTTGTAACTGGTCACTCCTACAATCATAAAAGGGGCAATACAGCTAGTTGTTCTCTTTGGATTTAAGAGACAATACATTTCTCATTTGGGTGTGCTAATCCAGCCCATTTACCAAGTGACCTGAAATGCTACTAACTTGTAGGGACCAAAAGGACAGACTTGTTAAATAAAGAGCAAAATTTAACATTTGCCTATCCAGCTCTAGATATCTCCATTGATATTCAACTTTTTGAATTAAACCTTCCAGGAAGTAATCACCACAAGACCCACATCAAACGCAGACTTTGACTTGATGCAGTATTATCTTTCTTAACTGATTTTAAATATACTACATCATTTGTGTGCTTTTCCTTAAGGTTCTAAATTCCCTAATTTTTCAAACAGTATAGATGTGCAATTTTGTGAAGGGAAAAACTGTTGATGGCATGTTCATTATTGCATTTAACTTCTGCATTTATACTCCTGACCTGAACACTTGACTTTCTGTTGCAAAAGGAATAATGATACATTAAATATACATTTAGCAGCTTGATATTATTGATGAATTCCAAAAAGTAATATTGGATTATGTTGTAAACTGGTCTCTTGCTCTGGGCAAATTAGAGTTTATTAGATTCAGAGATTTTACTTTTACTTAATGAAATATTGCATTCAACAAATTGACCACCCATACATCTCTTCCTGGAATGTTCTTCTTAAAAAGGAAGTTTTATTTGGGCAAATTATTATGCTTCACCTCTTACTTCCTTTCTGCAATTAGTAATTACCTGATCTAAAATGTGTGACAAAACTGCTAAACTGAAGGATCAGTTTTATTTTAAAAACATAAACTTTACCCACTGATTAAAATTAATCACACACTGCTGAAAATTTACAACAACAATTGAACAATGTCCTTCATTTTGCATGGTTCCTTATGAAGTTGTTTTAGAAAAAAACACATTTCATATACGTATGGACTATGACTATGATTTTAGGGAGTTCATGGATTTGTTATTTGAATTTCATCCATGGACTCCAAATTAATATCCTGTAGTCTAATATCTTGCAAAATCTTTGGAAGTTTTACTGCCACATAATCAAAAGACCACTTGGCAATAGTCCTGAATGTGGTATCATTTTTTAAAAATAAAAAATAAAAAAATTCTTTTCCCTGTGAGTCATCTTTCCTATGCTTGAAAATGGTAACTCCTCCTTGAATTTTACTAAAAGATATAAAATTAAGTAAATTAAGTAAATACATATACCAAATGTTTAGGAATAATCAATATAGCAAATATATCAGTTTACCCAAAAATATCCATATATTGAATAATTTAAAATCAAATATCTGACAAAAATTTCATGAAATTTTAAAAGTTGATTCCAAAATTTGGAAATAGTTAATATCCAAAATAAGTAAGTTAATTTTCTAAAAATAGCAAAGAAATATACATATTCTTGCAGATATTGAAGTACATTATAAAACTATGACATTGAAAGTATAGTTGGAATGAGCAGAGTGATAGACTTGAAAGCAGTCAGTAAACATACCCTTAAGTGTATTGGGATTTATTCTATGTTTAAGCTGATATTTTGAATCATGTGAAATAACAGATTTTGCAGATATTAGTACTTTCAATCTCCATCTGAGGAAGAAGGAAATAGGAAACTCTATCTCACTAGTCATAAAAAATATATTCAAGATGGTTGAAAGATACAAATGTATCAGACAAAAAAGAAAAATATATTGGAAGAGCAATTAGCAGAAAATATTGATAGGTTAGGGTAGAGAAAAATTTTAAAACACATAAAGCAAATTCATAAAGAAAAATAGAATACATTTTAACTTCTGTATGACAAAATTCTATATGAACAAAAATATTTTAAAAAGCAGCAGAATGTGAGTAACTGTAACTCTTACAAATCAATAATATGAATATAAATAACCCAATTTTGCAAGAGTAAAATATTGTAATAGGAACTGGAATAGAAATTCCAAATGCGCAATAAGCATATATAAAAATATGCAACCTCATTAGGATAAAAGAAATGCAAATTAAGCAATGAGATATTTTTATCATACATCATTTTCATGAAAATAAAATCTAAACACCAGTTCATATAAAAGTTTCATGGTGTTTTAGGAAATCAGCATGTTGTCTCTTGAAACTGCCTTATATTCTTTGTAATGGTGTTCAAATTTGGAAAACAGAAGTGATTTAAATATCTAACATTAATAGATTGTAAATAATGTGTGATAGGTAGTTATGGAAAATAAGTCAGAAATTTAAACTTTGGCTCTATCTTGTACATCTAAAATGAATAAATCCCTAAGCTATATTGTTGAGCAAAAAGCATTAGGCACACAATGATAATCACAATATGATAAACTATGTGTTAAAAGTTACTCCAAAAAAATGTCATTTAGATTATATGAATACCTGTGTGCTCAAAAACTAGGAAAATGTGTGGAAGGAAATAGTTCACATTAGTAACAAAGGGAATGAAGGCTAAAGTGGATTTTAGTGTTATACAATATTCTTATTTCTTTTTAAATGATGTCATATTTCAATATTATTTGCATAAAGTTAATTAAAAACTCATTAAGTTTTAATATGATGTAGGAATAATACATTATATAATGAATAAAATATAGCAATGTAAAACACAAAGCACAATCCAGTATTACAATTCAGGTAACTGTTGCAAAGCTTATTCTTTGGTAGTTATCACACTGTTTCTTCAATTACACTTAGTAAATTGCACATAGATGCTATTCCCTAAGCATTATATCCCATGAATTTCCATTATTTGAATTCCAGATTAATATAACTAGGAAGCTATATTTCTCCTACCCTGCCCCCGTGAGGAGATATTTGATATGAAGAAACAGGAAACATCTATATCTGCACCTATCTTTAAAACAAAATCCACATCTCTTTTTATACATATCCCTGGATTTGATTTTAGTATCAGCAATAAAAAGTATTAGTCTATACATTTATAATTTCATTACATTTGTTTTTTGTTTTGTTTTGTTTTTTTCCTTTTTTTAAAAATTTTTTATTTTTTTTATTGTGGGTAAAAATCAAATTTTTCACAATACATACCAATATTTGTAAAATGATATATAAATACATATGCATATATGTGCATTTGTTTACATAAATATTATTTGTTTTATATATATATATATATATATATTTAAAGTGCTTAGATTACTTAAATATTACTCAGAAATTACAGGGATTCCCATGTTCCCCACCGCCCACACCTCCAACAACATCCCACACCACCATTCTTCATCCGTGTGGTACAACACCTGTAATGGATATACACATCCTGGGGCCTTGCCACTGAGCATAGACCACAGTTCACATCACAGACCACACTCTCTCCCACCCAGTTCTGCATGGTATATTCTGATGGAAAATGGCCTACATCCGTCGCCGTCATGCCACTCAGGACAACACCCAAAGTCCCAAAAAAAGCCCCTGTGTTTCAACTGCCCTCCTCTCCCTGCCCTAAAAATGTCCAGTGGCCACCAGCTCCACCTCACTGTTACAATTTCTTCCATTGCTTGAATCACAATATGTCTACAACAGAACACCACCAAGTCCACTCTAGTCCACAGCTCCTCCCCCAATCCTGAGGGGACTTGGATGGTGATGTCCACTCCACATCCAA